>PVIY010006429.1:0-87756 GCA_004026745.1 Myrmecophaga tridactyla | reverse complement strand
CCCCGGGGAAAGTTGTTGGAACCCAAGGGCCTGGAGAGAAGACCAGCAGAGACCATCCTGTGCCTTCCACGTAAGAAAGAGCCTCAGTGGAAAGTTAGCTGCCTTTCCTCTGAAGAACCAACAAAATAAATCCCCTTTTATTAAAAGCCAATCCGTCTCTGGTGTGTTGCATTCCGGCAGCTAGCAAACCAGAACACACATTTTCTGTGGATCTTATGTCTAGCATGTTAAACCTACTCAAAGTAATATAAAAAACTATTTCAAGATAAATAAATGTCTCGTGACTGATTAATAAAGACAATGGAGAAGATGTTTTTTGTTTATACTATTTGTAGACAGGAGTCACTACATGCACTGCATGACTCAGTGAAAAATGAAAATATGGGGCCCCTTGTTAAAATATTAAGAATGTCAAGATGGTGACAGGAGAAGCTTAAGCCAATCATGGGACCCTTCTAAGCAGGGGGTCCTGGGTGAATGCATGAGTCGCTGGTCCAGGAATTTGGCCTTGTCTGTACACATAACCATACTTGCCAGCATTGGCAATTCAAAATACCCATGTAGTTCCCAAAGGAAAACAACTTGCTTCTCAATAGTCTAGGCATCAGAATTCTTGGAAAAAAACTCATTTCCCTCAACTTCTCACATATTTCATGTTCTCTTATTTCCTAAGCAATTATCCTAACTATATATTGATTTTAACCCAATGGGATTAACAAACATGTTCATTAAACCTTGAACCTTGGAAACTAATCATCTTGGATCATAAATTTGTCATCATCCAAGATATAAGAACCTTTATAAATGGTACTTGTATACACAGTCAGGTTTTAGAAATAATAAAAGTTTTTATTTTATGGCATTCAATTAAGTTGTGAAACCCAAATAAATCCTGGGGCCCAAGGTGCTTCAATCTCAGCCTAGTATTGGGATCAAAAAATCATAGCTTGGGAGCCAAAAGGTAATGAAAAGGACTTCAAGGTTTTGTTTTGTTTTCAGCCCCTTAAGGAATTACCAAGAAGGAAATCCATTCTTAACAAACAGAAGATCTTTCAAATCCTCTCTCATCTCTGCATTTCTCAGATTCTGCCATGCAGGTGCTAGCTGCTTTCCAAAACTCTCTTCCTGTCCATGACTCTTCATCCTCACCAACATAGATTTTCTTTTCCCTACCCCATTTATTTCTATGCCCATTAACATCACTCTTTCTCAACTAAATCTACACAGGCTCAAAGGTGAATCATCTATTTCCATTTCCTGGGCACCCAACTATAACGATCTGAATAATAAGAACCAGGTTATAGGAACAAGAAATGGCAAAATTGCCATTAGTGGGAAAAAGAAGGGTAAGAAATCCATACATACAAATAATAATTTTTATCCCTGTTACAGTTGCATTAACAGCATTCATCTGTTAACAGAAGTTTTCCCAAAGTGAGTGTAACAGACACGTTCCTTAGGAAAGGTCACAATTGAAAATTGTTTTAGAATGGAGTGATGAACAAGTTTTCTAACAATGTCTAAAAAATGAAGTCAATGTTTTAAATAATCTTGTTAAATTACATATGGTATTTATTAACTTTGTCCGCAAAAGACAAACACTATCTTCTTCTGAATCATCATTTTTACCATAGCCTTTAGAATCGGGATGGTCTAAAAAATTTACCTGATTTTCTGTGTAGTTCGCTCTGTCCCAAGAGCTGTCTTAAAGTGCTCTGATAACATTTAAGTTAGGTAGGTGTTCCATTTAAACAAAACAGAAAACAAAAGAACAAGAAACAGTACAAAAGAAGACTTGAATATTTTGTCATTCAAAATGTAGAGGCAGCTAGATTGTTTTAAGCTGTCAATACAGTAATTCCAGTAATTGACTTTGAATATATCATATAATTAAATGTTGAAATCATCTGTAAAGGTACTGTGTACTTCCCAAAATGATTTACCTTGGGGTAAAGGCTCTTAGCACTGGGTAGGTGGATGGATCATAAACCAATAAACCTAATAAAATATTTTATCACTCAGAACACTTGATAATCAGGAGTCAGAAAGACACTGGAAAAAATGAACCTGTTATCTTGTTCAACCATGACCAAATTCCATGAGGACATTTTCTTTATCTCTGTATGTTCAATGACGGAATTTGTGGGAAGAAAACCAAAATCCATTTAGTGCATCTTATGCCACAAGCTCTATTCAAGGCACCTCAGTTACCGTATCTAATTCATATTTCACAAAGTACCCTAAGAATTTGTTAAATATACAGAAACCTGGGTCATCATTAATATCCAGTTGCCCAGGCTTCACCCATGGAAATTTTTATTAGCTTGGACCCAGGAATCTATGTTTTTAACAAAATTTGCTCTATTAAAATACTGTAAAATGATTTCCATTGATCCTTTCTTGGAGATGAGGAAAATGAAACACAGAGAAATTTAAAAATTTGTCAAGGTCATTCAGATGAAATGGGCTAGAGCTGGGTGTTCTCAAGTAAGTTGGCTCCAAAACACATAACTTCATCAGTAGGCCATGCCTTGTCCCAGTAAAACCCCAGTTTCTCTGCACCTGGAATAGTGGCTTCAGAGGCCTGTCTATAGCAGCTCTAGCTCACCACTGGCTTCTTTCTTTCCTACTAGCCGTGCCTCTGTTACCCAGCATCATAGGCTTTTAAATTATATTATTAGTTATTACATGAAAAAATTTTGCTTACTCATGTGAACAAAAAGACAAAGCTAAGAATTATCTTATCCTATTTTCTAATCGTCTCTAACAGTATCTTTACAAAGGAAGAAAAGCTGGTTAAAACCAAAATGTTTGTTGATTACAACTTGCCATCTCTAATCAACACAACTTGTCTGAAATTTGGCGGCTGCCATCGATTGAGTTGCTTCCCAAACAAAACACAGTATCAGAATCCCTGAACCTTTGAGCTGTATAATGTCTCCATAAACACTGCTTCTTGATTTCACACTATTTTATTTAAAAGTTCTGCTTTCCTATCTTCGAAATTAGTGTATTTATAGGTGCTACATACTTTAAAAGTATACAGCTGTGAAAAATGATGTGACGCTGAAACAAGCAGAACCCTTGACAGAAAGTTGAAATTGAGCTGTCCAAGAACTCAGCCAGAACATAGTGTTTCTGTCTACTGTGATTCTTCAGCAGTTTTGAGAGCTCTTTCCCTTTGTTTGTTTTTGGAGTGCACACATCAGTATGTACTGTGGCGGAGTGTCTGTTTCCCAAAAATCCAGAAACATGAGTCAGCTGTCCAACTATTATCTACAAATTTGGTAAAGTACTGTATGCATGGAATCTAAGTACGTCTCCCAGGAATTACATCTCTAAGCCCTTACGTTGGTTGTTCCAATCAGCATGGAATGCTTCTGAAGTGCTTCGTATTTACTTTCTGCGGGAACTGTTGTCAAGATAGATAATTATGATAGATGTAGAATGCATTCATTCATGATAGACGTAGAATGCATCTGCATAATGCATTTAATATTCTGGTTAATGTAAAATGTCATAAACCACATGTAGTAGGACTGTAATTTAGGAATATCCCTTACCTCAGTAAATTTGGTAGAAAATTCATGTAGGAGCCCTAGCTAGTGCTCCCAGCTGTGACTGCTAGAAAACGTCAGAGGGAACAGGACTAGACTGAGGTCCCCCTTCTCTTTTCTATTTACTGCCTGTTTAAGTGAAGTCATCCAGCTCCAGAGCTTTAAATCTTATCTATATTATTTGACTTTTAAAGGCATCATCTCCAAACATGACTTCTCCTTCCTGAGATCTAGAATCAAATCTTCCAAGGCTTCCAGAATACTTCTTCTTGAGCGCATAATGGCATATCAGAATTAGCATGAACAAAGCAGGATTTGTAATTCAATGCCCACTCAAAGCTCCCCAGCCTACCCCATCCTAGTAAATAGCAATCACCATCTACTAAGTCATTCAAATCAAACCCCAAGACTCAGTTTTACACCTCTTTCCCTACACAGCATATCCAATCCTTCTGTTAGCCCTATAAGTTTTATTTCCAAAATATGTCCCAAGTCAATTCCCTAAGAGAGACACACCCTGAGATGCAGGATGTTTATTAGGGAGTGTCATCTGAATCAACACAAATAGGATAGGGAGAAGCTGAAATGTGATGCAGTCACCACAAAGGCATCAGCTTATCCTATGGAGAGCTTTGGGGCTCTGAGGGCCCTTCAGAGAGACTCCACCTTGGGTTGAGGGCCACTGTATTTATCCCCAATCCACTGCCCAGTCCATGAATGAAGACTATCCCTGAAAAGGAGTATGACCTCAGCTGAGGTGGTTCTCTTTGGAAAAAGTCATCATCTGAGAGTCATCAGCCCCAAAACTCTCACCAGCTGAAGAATGAGTACCTCAATCCAGAAAGGGGATGTTCTAGTCTGCTAGCTGCTAGAATGCAATATACCAGAAACGCAATGGCTTTTAAAAAGGGGAGTTTAATCAGATGCTAGTTTACAGTTCCAAGGCTGAGAAAACATCCCAACTAAAACAAGTTTATAGAAATGTCCAATCTAAAGCATCCAGGGAAAGATACCTTGGTTCAAGAAGGCCAGTGAAATTCAGGGTTTCTCTCTCAAGTGAGAAGGTACACAGTAAATGCAGTCAGGGTCTCTCTCTCATCAGGAAGGGCACATGGCAAACATGAAATCATCCGCTAGCTTTCTCTCCTGACTTCCTGTTTCATGAAGCTCCCCAGGAGGCATTTTCCTTCTTTATTTCCAAAGGTCGCTGGATGGTGGACTATGCTTCTCATGGCTATGCCATTCTGCTCTGCTGTCTCTGAATATCCTTCAGTCTCCAAAATGTTTCCTCTTTTATAGGACTCCAGAAACTTATCAAGACCCACCCAAATGGTTGGAGACATGTCATCACCTAATCCAGCTTAACAACCACTCTTGATTAAATCACATCTCCAGGGAGATGATCTGATTACAGTTTCAAACATACAGTATTGAATAGGGATTATTCTGCCTTTACAAAATGAGATTTTGATTTTAAAAATGGCTTTTCTATGGTCCATACATCATTTCAAACCAGCACAGGGGATCTGGAAGCATACCACAGTATCTGCTACACCAAAAGGGAAGGAAGAAGAAATAGCCCAAACTTGCTTAATCTCATAGAACTAAATACCTGTGAAAATTCAAGAAAGAATGCAATGACCAGCTACTGCAAAAGGGGTCAGGATAATTTATAAACAATTATTTATGTTTTTCTGGCAGTCCATTTTTTCTTGTTCTTCCCTGCCCCATTTCCCAAGCAAACAGCTTGTCTTTTTGCATTCTTAGCATCAGAAGAATGTAAATATAAAAGATTCTTCCTGGAAGAATTATCATAGACTGAGAAATTCCCTAGGGGAAGTCCAGGTGTAGAAAAAATAAGTTTTCAGAGAAACAAAGTTAAAGATATGGCTATATGAAAGTACAATCTCCTGGAAACAAGATTGCCACAAGCTGAGAAAAGAAGTGACAAAGGGGGAAATGATGAGAGCAGAGAAGTCATGGGCCACAATTAAAAAGCAGAGTCTGAAAGGGGATGCATAGTCAGGGTGGAAAGCAGACATCTCAACAAACACCCTATTCTAGTTTGCAAGCTGCAGGAATGCAAATATAACAGGACTTGTACAGCTTTTTAAAAGGGGAATTTAATAAGTTACAAGTTTATAGTTCTAAGCCTATGAAAATGTCCAAACTACAGCATCCAGGGAATGATACCTTAATTCAAGAAAGGCCAATATTTCTAGAACACTTCTGTCAGCTGGGAAGGCATACTGGTCCCTTGCTGGTCCCTTGCTCCTGGGCTCCTTTGCTTTCAGTCTCTGTTCCTGAGGGGGTTCCTCACTTTGCTTCTCTGAGGGTGTGTTTCATCTCTTGGTTTCCCCTGGCTCTCTCCAGGTTCTTGCTTGCTTAACATCTCATGGTGACATTGCTGGGGTCCAAGCATCTCCATACATCCATGTCTCCGTTCTCCAAGTGTCGCCATCTGCTCTGAAGTTTGATGACTCTGCCATTTCTGACTCTCTCCACTATGTTTGCTCTTTCAAAGGATTCCAGTAAACTAATGAAGACCCACCTGAAGTGGGTGGAGTCACATCTCTAACCAATCAAAAGGTCACACCCATAACTGGATGTATCACATCTCCATGAAAATAATCTAATCAAAAGACTCTAACCTACAGTATTGAATCAGAATTAAAAGAAATGGCTGCCCCCACAAGATTGGATCAGGATTAAAACATGGCTTTTCTGGGGTACATAATACTTTTAAACAGGCACACACCCCTAGAAGAATATTTTTCTAGCACCTAAGAACTGCATGGGAACTAGATCAGCATCACAGACTGCCTGGTGATCATTAAAGCCTGGTCCATTACTGTTGACCAGGGGCCAAGCTAGTTGTCCTTTCCTTCAGTGCCAGGTGAGGACTTCCCATCAACAGCTGCCATCCTGATGACTATCAGTAGGTATGACACATCCTGGCTTGGCCACCATCCAACCAAACCTGTGTGTCACCATAACCCCCTCACTATACAGTGTTCCAAAATATCCATAAGCCCAAGAAAAAGAGGAAGGTAGGTGGCACACTGAAAAGTCAGTAAGGTTAGTAGTATAGGGAAGGCCAATTGGGGACACTGAATAGAATTAATGGATGATCCCCCATGAGCCAGGAAAATTGGTAAAACATGCACTAAAACTCTAATAAACATCTCTAATTTTTCTTTACTATCTTAGAATGGCTGGAGGACCCGGCAATTCTCAGATAATCTTTTGGCTCATCAGTCCTCATCACGGATCTAAATGTGGAAGAAAATTAGCTGCTCCCTACTTTGACCCTTGTCTTGGTGTCCCAGGCTATTATGATAAATACTACCAAATGGGTTGGCTTAAACAGTGTTTTTTGCTCACAGTTTTGAGTCTTGGAGAAGTCCAAAATCACAACATCAGCAAAGCCATGCTTTCTCCCCAAAGTCTGTCACATTCACGTGCTGCCTGCTAGTGATCATTGGGGTTCTTTGACTTGTATCACTATCTTTCATCATATGGAAATGTCCTCTCCTTCTTCTTCTGGGTTTCATTGACTTCTGGTTTCTGGTTCCTCTCTGTGGCTTTCTCTGGCTCTGGCTTTCAATTACTTTCTGATTATAAGGGATCCATTAATCTGGATTAAGGCCTAACATCATTTAGCTGATCCATATTTTAATTTAAAATAACATCTTCATGCTAAAAAAAGACCTGAACAAATGGAAAGACAGTCTATGTTCATGTATTGGAAGGTTAAATGTCATTAAAATGTCTATTCTACCCAAATTGATTTACAGATTCAATGCAATCCCAATAAAAATTCCAACAGCCCACTTTGCAGAAATGGTAAAGAAAATTATCAAAATTTTTGGAAGGGTAAGTAGCCTCAAATATCCAAAAACATCTTGAAAAAGAAGAATGAAGTGGGAGGTATGCCACTTCCTGACTTGAAACCTACTTTAAAGTCACAGTGGTCAAAACATCATGGTATGTCAGAAAGATAGACATATTGATCAATGGAATCAAATTGCAAGTTCAAAATTAGACCTTCAAAACTATGGCCAATTGATTTTTGATAAGGCTCCCAAGTCCACTCAACTGGTACAAAACAGTCTCTTCAATAAATGGTGTAGGGAGAACTGGATAGCCATAAATAAAAGAATGAAAGAGGACTCCTGTCAAACTTCCAACTCAAAATGAGTCAAAAACCTAAATATAAGAACCAATACCATAAAATTACTAGAAGAAAATGTATGAAAACATATTTAATACCTAGTGATAGGCAGTAGTTTCTCAGACTTTACACTCAAAGCACAAGCAATGAAAGAAAAATAGATAAATAGGAACTCCTCAAAACTGAATACTTCTGTGCTTCAAAGGACTTTGTCAATAGGGTAAAAAGACAACTGATTCAATGGGGGAAAATATTTGGAAAGCACATATCTGATAAGGGTTTGATAACCAGAATATAAAAAGAAATCCTACAACTCAATGACAAAAGGACAAGCAGTCCAACTTGAAAAAAAAAAGCCAAAAACAAAAGACCAAATATTGTATGGTTTCTTAGAACATACTGATAAGAAATTTGGGGCCTAGATTGTAAGCTATTATAGCAGTCACATTTATTCTTGAGCTTTAAGTGTTATTTCTAGATTCTGAGATGCTAGCTATATGTGTATAACCTGTTTTTTCCCTGAAACTTTGTGTACATAAGACTCAGAGTTAGAGTATGGCAGCTCTGAAAGTCAGCATTGCTACACACAACTGTTAAAGAAGCCAGAAACAGATCAGGCTTCAGTTAGGGATAAGAATGAAGCAAATCTGGTTGGGACTGAGGTAAATCAGAATATAGGGTAAAGGATGATAGTGCCTGTATTTTTAGAACTTCATCTGCTATATAAGATCATAGGAAGAGAGCTTTATTTTGTCTAAAACCTAAATTTTCTATAGCATACAATCTAATTCAACCTGATTGGATACTTCACATTAACAACCCAAACACATAGAGCCCAGAACAGGAACGAGGCTTGTAATTCTGTATCACTTAATATAATACCCAGATACATGCCAGAGTATGTTGAGCAGATAATTAAAAGGTTTTGGCAAAGTCCCTTGAGGGATGGGAGAAAAAATATAGATTTATGAAACTTTCCCACCTGGGAAAACCCTGATACTCTCTCAAACATTAGGGACTCCCAAGTTAATAGGCCAAGCCCTTGATCTTGAGCCTTGCTATTATGAAACTTGTTTCTGTGGTGAAGAAGCTAAGCCTACCTATAATTATGCCTATGTATTACTTCCAGAGAACCTCATTTGTTGCTTAAATGTGGCCTCTCTCTCTCTAAGCCCAACTCTCAAGGAAAATCATTACCCTCCCCACTACGTGGGACATGATGTCCAGGGGTGTAAATTTCCCTGTCAATGTGGGACATGACTCCCAGGGATAAGCTTGGCTCTAGCACCAAGAGATTGACAATGTCTTCCTGACCAAAAAGGGGTAAATAAATGTAACAAAATAAGTTATTAGTGGCTAAGAGAGATCTCAAATAGAGTTTAGAGGCTATTCTGGAGGCTACTTTTATGCAAGCTTCAGCTAGATATTGCTAATTGCCACTGTTTGCCAAACCCCAACCAACATCATTCTTGTTAACCCTAAAGAACACCCATGCTGTATCTGATATCCTACTGTGCTGGCTTGAAATTGTTAATGTATCCCACAAAAAGCCATGTTTTCTTTCTAATCCAATCTTGTGGGGGCAGATCTATTGTTCAAGGTGGAAACTTTGATTGGATTGTTTCTATGGATGTGTGCCACACCCAGTTGTCAGTGTGGCCTTTTGATTAGATGGAGCTATGACTCCACCCATTCAAAGTGGGTCTTGATTAGTTTGCTGGAAAAGTTTCCTACCACATCTCCACGTGGCTTTTCAATATTTCTATGTATATATCACTTAATAACTTCAAACACAATGTATCTGAAATAAAATTCATCTCCTCCTTAAAACTCCCTTCTTTCCACAAGTTAATAGTTATTTTTAATGATGTGGGTTCATCAAGAAGGTGGAAAAGACCTTATGGTCAAGATGTCTTATGACACAACATGGATATTAAAGACACATAGGGAGAAATGTAGGGATAAAAATGGTAGGAGTAAAAACTTTCTAGGGAAATAGAAATAAAGACTTTGGGGCACTTGATAACAACTATCTGTAATCTAGCCAGAAATACTGCTCGCATTTTTAAAGTATGTGAACATCTGCCACTATTGAATGATAACATAGTAAATGATAATATAGTTATTTCATATTGATGTAAGGTTTTAGAAGGAGCAGTTATATACATATTGTCCCCCTACCCCATTCCACAGTCCATGAAAAGCAAAAACAAGAAAAAGATATAAAGAGCTTTAATTCACCATCATGTTGGAAGAAAATTAAATATATTACCTGAGCCCATTTTGAGAAGTGTAAACAGACAGAATAATAGCGCTGATGTCAGAAGACTGAAAAAGAGTCTCACCCTAAAATGCATGCAGGAAAAGACCATGTGCAGTTCAGGTAGTTCCAGAATCAATGGGAAAAATAATAGAGAAGGGTTGAAAGGCAGCTTTGGAGATCATAAACTGGCTGGTCTCTCCCACATCCTACAAAGAACCTGTCAGGAGAGACATGGAAAACTGAACTAAAGCACTGACGTGGGTTCCAGGCAGGAGAATCTGACTACAGGAGGAAAATGAAGCCTCCTTATACAGCACCTCCTTACATAGCCCCTCTCACCCAGAAAGGGCAGTCCATCCCTCCAAAACAAGCACTGAAGATGAGCTACCATACCACAATCAAGCATCCTCAGGCAGGTGACCAGGACAAAGATAAGCAGACAACCAAAAGTTATGAAACATTTAAGTAAAAACGGCATGATCAAGTATTGAAAGCAAATCCAACCAATTGAATAACCAACAACTTCTATCATCTTTTGAGAAAATATAATAGAACAATCAGAGGAAAAACAGTATTTTAAAGTAAATTTAGGTGGATATGCTCAGCAAGACTCAGGAGATTGATACCATGGAAAACAAACTAAAGGGCTTAGAAATTTTAAATGTGATTGTTGAAATGTTTTGATGTTAGTTAAATATTAGAATGGATTAGCTTAAGAATGAATTGGTGAGCTGGAAGATGAAGCTAAGCAATCTCTCAAAACACTGTGCAAAAGAAAAGTGAGCTAGAAAGCATGGGGGAACAGATGAGAAATATGAAGGAAAGATTCAGGGGTTCCAGCAGCAGTCTGATAGGAATTCCAGCGTGAAAATAAAAATAATGGAAAAGAACAGAAAACAAAGAAGTCATTGAAGGAAATTCCCTGGAGATGAAGAAACACATAAATCTTTTCATTCAAACAAGAACCATCAAATGCCAAACAAAGTGATTAAAAGAACCATAACAAAACCCATCCACGGGAAACTCCAAAAAATTCAATCATAAAAAGAAAATCTTACGCACTTCCAGAGAGGGGAAAAATGAATATCAACTAAGGAAAGTGAATTAGAGTAATATCTTTCATCTCAACAGCACCATGGAAAGGTAGAAGACGTTGGAATGCTATATTTAAACTTCTAAAGAAAAGTTAACATTGAACCTAGAATTCTATCCCCAGACAAATTTCAAAAAATATTTTCAGACAGGCAAGGATTCACAAAGTTTATCATTCATTTATCTTTTCTGCACTGTTTTGAATCTGATATGTACTCCAGAAAAGACTATGTTCTTTTAATCCATTCTTGTGGAGCAGACCTGTTGTGGGGGACCTTTATATTAAGTTGTTTCCACAAAGATGTGGCCCACCCAATTCAAGATATGTCTCAATCCTTTATTGGAGTACTTTAAGATTGCTCACATAGAGAGAGAGAGAGAGAGAGAAAGAGAGAGAGAGAGAGAGAGAGAGAGAGAGAGAAGCTAGACAGAAATGCCCTGGAAGAAAGAAATAAGGACCCACAGAAGCCCAAAGACATTTTGGAGAGAAGTAAATGTTGCCATGTGCCTTCCCATGTGACAGATGACAGTAGCCTTTCCTGAGAGAAGGTATCATCCTCTTGCTGCTTTAATTTGGACATTTTCATGGCCTTAGAATTGTAAATTTGTAACCTAATAATTCATCTTCGAAAAAAACAACCCATTTCTGGTGTTGGTATATCGCTTAAGCAAGCAGAAACACTTTCTGAAATAATTTCTCAAGGATGCACACTAAAAATAAAAAAATAAACTATAAGAAAGAGGGAGATGTGTAAACCAAAAAATTGTGGAGAACAAAGAAACCAATTACTGTCTCAAAAGATACTCTTTTTTTAATTTGATAACCACATATTAAATAAGGATTTAATATCCAGAATCTATTAAGAGATCCTACAACTCAACAACAAAAAGACAAACAACCCAATTTAAAAGTGGGCTGAAGATATGAATAGACACTTTTCCAAACAGAAAATACAAATGGCTCAAAAGCATATGAAAAGATGCTCAATTTCACTAGCTATTAGGTAAATACAACTCAAAACCACAATGAGATATCATCTCACACCGACTAGAATGGCCATTATCAAACAAAAAACGAAAACTACAAATGCTGTAGAAGATGTGGAAAAATAGGTACTCTTGCTTACTATTGGTGAGACTGTAGATTGGTGCACCCACTTTGGAAAGCAGTTTGGTGGTTCCTCAGGGAGCTATGTATAGAATTGCCATATGATCCAGCAATTGCATAACTAGGCATTTACCCGGAAGAACTGAAAGCAGGGACATAAACATATATTTGCACACCGATGCTTATAACAGCATTATTCATGATTGCCAATAGAAGGAAACAGTCCAAATGTCCAACAGATGAGTTGATAAACAAACTATGGTATAGACATATAATGCAACTGTAATACAGAATAAAGTCATGGCACATGTAACAATGCAGATGAAACTTGAGGACATAATGTTGAGTGAAATAAGCCAGAAACAAAAAGACAAATACAGTAATGGTCTCACTGATGTGTACTAACTATAATGAGAGTTATAACTCTGAGAGTTAAAGTTGAGAACGCTGGTTATCAGGAGATAGAAAGAGAGTAGAAATTGGGCATTTGATGCTGAAGGAGTACAGAATGTTTAACAAGATTGATCATGAAGATTCAGAAATGGATAGCACAATACTCTGATGGTAGCACAACATTGTAAATATAGTGACCAAATCTGAGTGCAAGTATGATTGAGAAAGGATGGGTAGGGGCATTATAACACCAGAAGGAAAGATAGACAATAAAGACTGGGACTGTAAAACTTAGCAATGGGCAATGATGGTGATTAAATGTACAATATAAAAAAGTTTTCACATGAGGGGGAATAAGTAAATGTCACTATCGCAAGGTGTTAAAAATGGGATGGTAAGAGAGTGCAAGTGTGGTTCTGTGGTAGAATTCTCGCCTGCCATGTGGGAGACCTGGGTTCAATTCCTGGTCCATGTACTTTCCATAAAAACAAATAAATAAGCAAAACAAACAATAAAAAAACAAACAAAATTTGACAAATGGTGCTGCAATAACAGAATACTCACAAAGAAAAATAATGAAATGTGACCCCACTGCACAGCACATAAAAAAATGGATGGTAAATGGAAAAAATATAATTAATGCAAACTAAAGTCAACAGTTGACAGTAGCATCATAATATCTTACATTAATTGTAACAAAGGCAATATACCAAAACTAAATGTCAATAAGCGGGGGATATAAGGGACGGATATGGGATTTTTGCCATTGTTGTTTCTGTTTTTTTTTCTCTTCTTATTCTACAGAAGAAATGGAAATTTTCGCATATAGATTGTGCTAGTGAATGCATACCTATGTGATTATACCAGGAGCCATTGTTTTTACACTTAGGATGATTGTATGGTCTGTGAATAAAACCATTTAAAAAATAAACAGAACAAATAAATAAACAAGTGCTGGAGATGTGGAGAGAGATATGTCTTTCACTGTTGGTAGGGAAGTAGAATGGTGCAGTCCCTCTGGAGAGCAGTGAAGTGGTTCTACAAGAGGCTGAGAATAGGGTTGCCATATTGTCCTGCAATCCCATTTTAATAGGTATATACCTGGAAAACCTGAAAGCAGGGACATGAATGGACATTTGCACACCGGTGTTTATGGCGGCAGTATTTACAATTTGCAATGGATGGAGGTAGCCTAAGGCTCATTGACTGATGAACAGAAGGGTGAACTGTAGTGTATACATACAAAGGAATATCGAGCATCTGCAGAAAGGAATGAAGTCATGAGGCATGCAACTAGGGGAATGAATCTTGAGGACTTTATGCTGGATGAAATAATCCAGAAATGGAGGGAAGACTATTGTATGGTCTCATTAGTATAAATTAACTATAATGAGCAAACTCAGAATTGAATTTGAAAGCATAGGTTATCAGGGGATAGAAAGTGGAAAGAGATTGGGCAATCAGTGATTAAGGAATACAGAATGTTCAATAAGGCTCATTGTGAAGGTTCCTACATTGTAAGCTTTAAGAGAAGTCACATTTATTCCTGAGTTTTAGCTGTTATTTCCTAAATTTTTAGATGATATGCTCTTTGTGTCTAAAGTGGTAGTTTCCTGGAATTTTAGTTATCTGTGTGACACCTGAAACTCAGAGTTAGACTTCTGCTGCTCTGAAAGTCAGCATTACTCCATACAGCAGTTGTTAAGGAAGCTGAAAAAGAGATTGGGCTTCAATCAGAGTTATGAATGAAGCAGATCTGGTTAGGACTAAGTTAAATCAGGAGTAAAGGATGACACTGTCTGTACTTTAAAACTTCAAATTCATTATGAGACCAAAGGAAGAGATGTTTATTTTGTCCAAAATTTAATTTTTTGTAGCACACTACCTAATTTAACCTGTCTAGTCAGTTTATTTAAACAACCTCATTACATACAACCCAGAATAGGGAATGAGATCTCATTATTCTGAATAAGTTTATGTAGTACCTGGATACATTCTAGATTATTTGGGGTAGAAAATTAAAAAAAATTGTAAAGTCCCCCTGAGGGACTTGGAAAAAAATTTGGAAATATTAAACTTCCCTATATCAGGAATGCCTGGTATTCTTGCAAGCATTAGGGACCCCCAATTGAATAAAGCCAAGCCCTTGATCTTGAAGTTCATCCTTATGAAGCTTATTTCTGCAATGGCAAAACTAAGCCTACTTATGTCTATGAGTCACCCTTAGAGAACCTCTTTCATTGCTTAGATGTGGCCTCTCTCTCTCTCATTAAGCCAACTCTGCAAATAGACTCACTACCTTCCCCCCTATGTAAGACTTGGGGGTGTGTGAGTCTCCCTGGGATGATCCTGGCCCTGACATCATGGAATTGAGAATGCCTTCTTAACAAAAGAGGGAAGTGAAATAAAATAAAGTTTCAGTGGCTAAGAGATTTCAAATAGACTCAAGAGATCATTCTGGAAGTTTCACTTATGCAAGCTTCAGCCAGATATTGCAAATTGCCACATCATGCCAAGCTCCAACAGTATTCCTGAAAATCCTAGAGAATACTCTGAGCTCTATCTACACCTCTATATAAAGTTTTACATTAGCAAAACTAGTAGCAGTTTTATTTTTTCAGAAATTTAAGGCCTCCAGATTGTTCCTACACTAGATAAGCCCTAAAACTCAAAGGTACCAGTCTCTCCAAGAACATCAACCAGTTTCATTCTCTACCACATAAAGCTGACACTTCTTTCCAGAACAAAGAAGTTAAAATGGTCATTGCCAAGATATCCCTGAAGATTGAGAGAATGATCAAATGAGAGAGAGGAGTTGTAACTGATTTAACAAGTCATCAGGATTAAAAATATGCTCTACAATGGTACTGAATTTTTATCTGCACAGTCAGCAGAGATAAGTGTTGAACTGACCTTGCCACATGCTTATTAGATAATTTATTAAGTTTATAGACTCAGAAAGCATACTTGGCCATTTGAAATCTGTAGAAGAGCCTTTATACTTGAAAAAGAAACTGTAGACTGATTGAATCTTATGGAAGAATGTGTGTGTGTGTCTCAGCTCTTCACACTGTGGGATATAGTCAGAAGGTTTTAGGGGTCCAGGAAAGCATAAGCACCCAGTCTTTATGGTCAGAAGGTTTTAGGGGTCCAGGAAAGCATAAGGGCACAGTCTTTTTCAGTTTTGAATATGATTATCCTGGCTGGTATGAATTTAAGGAGTTCTCTCCCTCCCCTCCCACCATAGCTGTCAAGTCCAGACCATCCAAATTTGATATCAATTTTATTTTTTCCATGTTAGGGGATCCATTGATTTTGAGGGTAAACATGCATGACAGATTTTTCCAGGCACCACGCTCAGTGCCACTTGACAACCAGAGGTTACTGTTGAATTGTGTGGAATTAGGCTGCTCGGCCTTTCTCTGACCCTCTAGTCCCCTCCCCTGGCTGGTCCACAGACAAGAGTGACGACTGTCAACACATCAGAGGCAGTGCGAGCCACAGCCTCTGCGAGCATGTGGTGAAGGTACTATTCTTTGAGATGTTGCCATACCTGTTTTTCCGTTTTGTTTTCATACCCAAACCTAGCATGAACTGTAGGCGACTCAGGTGGGTGTGTCCTTTTCTCCTCAGGCAGTACACTTGGCTAGTGCTCTCTGATTGGGGCCTCTGAGGGTGCAGGCTCGCTAGCCCAAGCTCATACAGTTCAAGCCAGGCTGCCTGTGGAGAACTGGTCTGAGGCGGCGGTGGCTCCGGAGAGGGCAGTTTTCTCTCTAGCTCAGATGGCCATGGTGGGGAACTGAATGAGCCTACGTGTATACCTGGGTTTTCCCCATAACTCATTTCTTCAATGTGAAGAAACACCAAACTTTATGTACAGAGAACTTTTTACAAAAGACAAACCTTTTTAGCTGTGTGATCCACTTTAGTCTAAGCCATCTGGCTGAATGACTATGGATTGGGGTCATTTTGCTAGTGACAAGCCTCTATTATGACCAACAGCTTGATTGGACATTGGCAAAATATAATTGTGGCAGTAGTTAGAGCTGCTGTAGCTGTTCGTTAAAAAACATAAGAAGTGATAGTATGCTCGCTGCCATTCAGGTTGGTGGCAGTCAGTTAGAGCATGTGTAATATTCTCTACCTGGTCTGTAGCTGTAACTGTGATGTACAGGCAAAGCAAAAATTAAAAACAAAAATGTATGAAAACAATGCAATGATATTAGGATATACTCTTTTGTATTTTTATTCTTATATAAGGTTATTTGCTGGCTCTTGTTGGTCTCTAGTTCAGTCTGTGTTATTTAAATTCTAATATATGATTTATTTGGATTGAATTCATGTTCGGGGACACGTTGCATGTATTGATGTACAGCCTTGAATGTGAATAATTATTGTAAACTATATTTTACAACTCTTTTTCTGGCTTTATTATATAAATTTTCTATTTGGTCAATGATTTAATCATATCATAATTTAATGAGTCTGTTTATTCCCCCCTCCCCTTTTTTCCCCCAAGTATTTGTGCTTCAGATGTAGTTAAAGGATGATGAATTCTCCACGTATGCTTGGTAATCTTGTAATAAAAAAGCATGTAGAGGTGAAAAAAAAAAATGTGACCATGATGCCCTGATAAATCCCAGAGTGATCTGAACAGTGAATAAAAAAGTATTTGCAAAGTCCCCTTTGAGGAATGGTGAGAAAGAGGGAAAATTCAACTTCCCCAAGTTGAATTCTTGATATTCTCACAAGCAGTGTGGACAACCAAAGCTATAGGCTGAGCCCCCAATCTTGGGGGTTGTTCATATGAAACTTAACCCCACAAAGGATAGGTCAAGCCTACTTAAAATTAGGCCTAAGAGTCATCCCCAAGAGAACCTCTTTTGCTGCTCAGATGTGACCTCTCTCTCCAGCCAACACAACAAGCAAACTCACCACCCTACTCCTGTCTACATGGGACATGACTCCCAGGGGTGTGAACCTTCCTGGCAATGTGGGACAGAAATCCTGGAATAAGCTGAGACTCAGCATCAAGGAATTGAGAAAAACCCTAGAATGAGCTGAGACTCAGCATCAGGGGATTGAGAAAACCTTCTCGACCAAAAGGGGGAAGGGTGAAATGAAACAAAATAAAGTGTCAATGGCTGAGAGATTGCAAACAGAGTCAAGAGTTATCCTTACGCATTAAACAGATATCACCTTTTCAGTCAAGATGTAGTAGAGAGGCTGGAGGGAACTGCCTGAAAATGTGGAGCTGTGTTCCAGTAGCCATGTTTCTTGAAAATGGTTGTATAATGATATAGCTTTCACCATGTGACTGTGTGATTGTGAAAACCTGTGTCTGATGCTCCTTTTATCTACCTGATCAACAGACCAGTAAAACATATGGAATAAAGATGAATAATAGGGGGAACAAATGTTAAAATAAATTTAGAGTGAAATGCTGATGATCAGTGAGGGGGAGGGGTGGGGGTATGGTATGTATGAATTTTTTTCTGTTTTCTTTTTATGTCTTTTTATGAATAGATGCAAATGTTCCAAGAAATGATCATGATGATGAATATGCAACTATGTGATGATATTGTGAATTACTGATTATATATGTAGAATAGAATGATCAAAAGTTATGAATGTTTGTGTTTGGTGTTTTATGGTATTTTTTAAAAAATTAAAAAATTAATAAAAAAATGTGACCATGTGATTGCAAAAACATTGACACATCCTTTATCCAGTGTATGGGTAGATGACTAATAAAATAAAGACAAAAAAATAATGATAATAGGTGGGTTAAGGGGTATGTGATGTTTTGGGTTTTTTTTTTATTTTTATTTCTTATTTTTCTGGAGTAATGAAAATGTTCTAAATTGATTGTGGTGATGAATGCAAAATTCTGTGATTTTGCCAAGAGACATTGATTGTACACTTTGGATGGTTAGTATGGCAGGTGAATAAAACTGTTTTGTAAAAATGTAAACAAAAAAATCATGCACAGCAAAGCAAACCCACTTGAATACTTAAATTAAAAAGGCTAATCATACTAAGTGTTGCCCTGATTGATAACCAGCTGAAACTGGCATATACTGCTTGTAGGAATGTAGAAGAATACAATCACTTTGAAAAATAACTTCATCTTTGCTTAAAATGTTAAACATACACTTGACAAATGACCCCACTATATCATTTCATAAATGAAATAAAATGAATGAATGAATGAATAGAATGAAATGAAAGCATGTGCCAATACAAATTCTTAGTTATGAATGTTTAACACAGTTTTATTTTTAAAAGTCAAAACCTGGAAACAATCCAAGTGTTCAACAGGTGAAGTGATAAACAAATTTGTGGTATATCCATAAAATGGAATGCTATTCAGCAATGAAAAGAATGACTTTTGATTTATGCAATGATGTGGATGAATTCAGTGGTATGCTGGGAAATGTTTAAGAACTGGCTCTCCAAACATGGAACTCCTGATCTGTAGCATTTGCTGAGTACATATCTGATTTCAATTTACCAATGCAAAGTCACAATGTGGAGATGTAAAAAGACATCTGGTAGCACACCATTATATAGTATTCCCACCATACAGATACAAAAGACATAAATAATCTCGAACACATGGATAATAACAAAGGCCATAAGTAATTAAAAGTGATGAGTTTTGAACTTTTATTAACTTGTCAATAAAATTTGTTCATTGTGAGTTTACATAATTATTTTTAAATAACAACTATGCTTAACAACTGGCTTGTCTTATTCATACAATTATGAATCAACTGTCTCAAGCTTTTACAAGCTGTTTCCATCACATCCCTGTATGCATCTCAAAATAATTATGCGTGGCCAAAAAAGATAGGTGAAAAGAGCAATGTGTGATTTGACTGATATATAATTTAGAAAATTCACACTGATATATCACAGTACAGATCAGCAGTTGCCTAGAAATTAGGCTGTGGGGGTAGACCAGATGGATTATAAAGGGAAATAAGGAAATTTTGAGGGAAAAAAAATTGTTGATAAGTTTTTATTTTACCCCATACAATTCTGAATACTATTTAGAGCCTAAAGTGATGCATTATATTTAATTTAGTAATTATTTAGCAAACTTTTAGTGTGGTTTGGAATAATATATAACAAGCTTTTTTAAACACACATGCACATAAGCACACAGTCTATGATAAAACTGATGATTGCTATCTAGTTTGTATTTCAATTAATAGTTGGTTAATTTGTTATTAGACACACAGCAAAAAAATGGGATGAACCTAAGTTTTCTTTGTCCCATCTGGAGCAATTCACTGATAAGTTGCATCAATGCCCAGAAATTATTGGCTCAGTAATTGTTTCATGATATTCTAATTTATATTAATTAAGAGACTGGCTCAGTAATTGTTTTCTGGTATACTAATTTATATTAATTAACCACTTATGATGAGATGAACAATTACTATTGAAACATTAACATGTTGTTTTGCATTAGTAGTTATTTCTTATTTAAATAAAATATGTAAACAAAAACTAAAAAATATTTAATAACCATCCTTTACTAAAATCATAAATAATCTCACTATGGTAGGTAAGGGGTTGAGGAAGGAGGAAGAGTGAAAGCACACTTTTTGTTCTGGGGGAATATTTAGATGTTATTAACTCTAGATTTCAATAGAAAAATAATGTCTTTTTTAAAGGGTTCATTTCAAATGTATTCATTTTCAAATGATATATACCTTGTGGAAGTCATAAATAATGAAATTCAAGAACCTTGTTAAGAGTCATAATTATACCACACGGTGCTAATAGATGCCTGATGGAGTGAGGAAAATGGACTTATCAATGTCACAGAGTAATGACCTTTCTTAATTACCCCTCCCATCCCTTGGCCAAATGTGTCAGGAGATAGCATGGGTCCAGGTTTAGGTCCCAGCTTCCCATTTACTGTGTAACCTTAATACTTACCTTCTCTGAGCCATAGTTTGCGTGTTTTTAAAAGTGGGAACTAATACTATCTTGTATAGTGTTGTATTGATCTATATAGATCAATAAGATAAGATAGTTTGGCCACCATCCCTTGGTGGCCAACCATCTTCACTTATGGAGAAGAATATAGAATGATATCTACACAGAGATTGAGATGCTATTCCCCTTCACACCACCCTTTGCTTTTCTCTGCTTCCCCTTCTTTGCCTAGTCTTTCCTTAGGAATTTTCAAACAATCCAAACTTTGGTACAATCCGAACTTTGGGGAGAAGTTGGAATGCTAGATGCATTAGTTTCCACGGTCTTCCATGGCAAATTACCACAAGCTTGACTTAAAACAACAAAAATTTATTCTTTCACAGTTCTGTAGTCTAGAAGTCTGAAATCAATGTATCAGGGCTATGGGCTCTAGAGAGGTTCCTTCCTTGCCTCTTCCTAGCTTCTGGAAGTACACCTTGGCATTCCTTGCCTTGTGGTAACATAACTTCAATTTCTGTCTCCGTCTTCTCATAGCCATCTTTACTTCACCCATCTTTACTATTTCCAAGCCTAAGAACTATAGATTATCTGTAATCAGACCTCAGTGTTTTAGTTGCCCTCATTTAGTAAATACTCAAATTAGAAAGTCTTGAAGTTCTGGTAGTTGCTCCAGAAAAAGCTAATAAATAATAGGATGTAAAAAAGCCTCAAGTAAAACTAGATGGGTTTCTTTGAATACACATAATATAAGGAAACACAGTCTTTTATGTTATAGACTTGAAATGTCTCTTCTAAATCAAATAACAACCATATTATGTATGAGCTTAAATAAAAGATAGTAATCTAAATCTATGCCATTCACATGTTTATAAATTTTTTGTATACCTTATATATGAAGACAACTTTTTTTATTTAAGCATAGGTAGAAGTCATACAAAAACTCAACTAACTCAAATACGTAAGAATATTAGGATGATTTTGACTTATTGGATGCCTAATTGGTGGAGGATTTACCAAAAAGTTCCTTTAGCTTTCCACCTTTACTTTTTAATGCTTTCTTAAACAAATCATCCCAGGTTCCTGCCCAATAGGTGTAAAACACTGAAAATGCATAGCTATTTCACCAATGAGTTCTTCTTTTAAAATATCATTCTGGCTCTCAATGTATTGCAACTGATATGGATTCAGGGGAAGAATATTTGAAGTTAGGCTGATAATACCTCCATTGTAGGTGATGGCACAACATGTACTTTTAAGAAATCCAGAAAAATTGTGTTGGCAATTTACCTCATTTTCATAAATTAAGTGAATAAAAAAATTTTCCATATTTTATAATGCTATCCAAATGCTTTAAAGCATGTAGCTTTTGATTTACTATACTCTATGTCTAGCACTCATTTTTTGAATGTTTACAATAGTGCGTTTTCTTTGGTAAAAATGTAAGAAACCCAAAATGCAGGGAATCAGAAATAATCCCATGTGTTTGGGTTCACACATAAAATACCCAAGTAAAGTGGATTCTCCTCAAACACATACATCAGAGATGAATTCCTAATGCTTCTCAGTCATCTGAACACTCCCCACTCCCAGCAAGTGTTTCCTCTTTTCAAGTTCCCACAAACCAAATGTTTTCATCCCTTATATTTAAAGTGCTGTGATTCTTAAAAAAAAAAAAAAAAAAAAAAAAAAACAGTGGAGTAAAACACAGACAGTGAAATGCTAAAATATAGTTTTGGTCTAACCTGAGACTCATTCAATTGCCCTCTTCTTTCCTTAGGGATCCCTCTACCCCATTTATTTCCTTGACACCTTCCACGCCCTTTCTAATATTTAGTATTGCATGTGTGGTGATGGGAGAGGGCCAGGGCTTTGAAATCAGCAGACCTAAGTCTGAATCCCTGCTGCCCCATTTAAAAGCTGTAATAACTTCTCTGAGCCTCAGTGTCCTCAGCTGTAAAGGTGGCAATAATAGCACCACCTGAATAATGCTCATCAAATGATTAAAGGATTTGAACTCATTTGTTACGGGAAACTAGCCCGTAACAAATACTCAGTAGATACTAGTTTCTCTTCCCTGGTTTGGAGAATTTGGAAGGAAGAATAACAATGATTGTGTCCATAAACTCATACCACTTGAAAGTCTCTATCTTATTCTAAATTAAAGTTCCAGGGCAGAATACTCAAGAAAAGAGACTAAATTTTTTTCAGAAAACTCACTAACATCTTCACTAACATCATAACACAGTCTTAGAAGACCCAAGAATACTCATCCCAAGAATTTCCAGTGCCGCTGCCTGAATAAATAATGAAAGGACCAACAACCCTGTCATTTGTTTGCTGCTACAGTAAACCAGTGGCTTAATCTTCAAATAATTTTAATTTCATCAAAAGCATTCAAAGTAAAGCATAATTTAGCATTTTTACACCTCAGAAGGTAAGACCTTGCTCTATCTTAGTTTACTGATGGGAACATTCATTAGTAATTTATTGAGCTACAAGAACATTCTGGTAATTGTTATTTGGTTGGCTCTTTGGATCTGGAATGGGAAGTGTGCTAACAATACCTCATGTATGATCAAGAGAGTGAGATAAATACAAATATTACAGCAACAATAAGGGAATATGGACAAACAACAGCAAAGTAAAGAGATGTTTTTGTTTTGTAGAATATCAAGTTTCTGTTCCCTTTCTATGGATATTCCATCCTTCTTCAGAATTCCAATCACCAGTTTAGCCACACTCTGAAAAATCATTTTTCTACTCCAATCACTTTGGAGCCAATGGGTTTAGGAGTACCTGGGGAGGTATCTTATATACCATCTAGGACAAAGAAACAAAGTTTTCATTTCCTTAGAACTTATAAATTTACATGGTGTACCAATCCAAATTAAGCAGAAATTAAGATAAAATTATTTTAAACATTTGGCAATGTTTGTATTTTAAGTCTTCTTGACAATATTAAGATACCTACCCTTTAAAAAATCACAAATCATCTGAAATAGTAATTTGCTTTAAAAATACTGGATTTCTTGGCCAGCATTCTAAAAAGATATTTGTAGGGGACCAACTGCAGCAAGAATAAATTTTATAGAACATTTGTGGGATATGTGAGGAATTTCTCTAGTGTATTTCCTTAAAATGAGCCACCCCATAAAAGTGATTACAACGCTGCACACACACACACACAAATGTCCCTGGGCCCTCTTTATTGTTGAATTGTTAGACTAGCTCTGTTGGGAAAGACTTGAGGGGCTCCAGCTGGAGACTTTTCCTTTCCCCAATTGTTACTGAAGCTTTCATTTAATTGCCTAACTGAGTTGCTGTAATTAGCATTAACAAAGCTTTGTCCCATAATGTCTTGAAATACAGACATGTGGGAAAGCCTATTACAGTTTGGAAAGATCTTCTGTAATATAGCATTCCACCTGGTAGCTAATCCCAGAAATTAATGTGCATTCAATTTCCAGGTCCCCCCTCCTCCCTGTGTTTGCGTCGCACTGACAACTGTAACATGTTTGTAGTACAAACAGTACTTTGAATTTGGGTTTATATCGGTTCAGCCTTTCTCATGTAGCTGGAATGTTGGCATGGCTGAGAAAACAAAAATCAACTTTAAAAAAAAAAGTAGGTTTCTCCAGGAAGAGAGATCACTATCAAGCTGGACAAATGCACTGTAATGTGAGAAGGGCAGCAAGGCTAATTTTGTTAAGTGATTGCTATAGGCCGTTGCTTGTCTTGGACTTTTGACCTTTTGCTGCAAACAGGGTGGGCCTTGTTAAACTGCCAAGTTGACAATTTTATGTCCAAAGGCTTTTGACAATTTTATATCTGAAGGCTCTGTTTGTCCGTTATGATTTTTCAGCAGAAAAGCTTAAAGTTCTCTGGGGGTTTTCGTTTCTTGAGCCCATGATAATACTTAGAAAATTCAATGGATCATCGTTTGCTGACTCGAGCTCAGAAATCGGATTCTAATAGGAAAATTACTTACACAAAATCATTGATTTGGGTACTACAGAGGATTCTGCTAATTTATTTTTGACTGGTAGTTTTTTAAAGGTTGCATCGTATCTCTGTTTTCCTGACCATCTCAGGAACTGTGAAACACAGGGCTGGGTTACACACTAATCCACAGTGTGGAGTTCTTTCTTCTATTGTTGGGTATTTCCAACTGGGTCAGCATCTGAACGATATAGGTATGTCTACCCAGCTTTTACCTTACCTTGACTGTAATTTTAAAAGTAGCCCCCAAATCCTCAGGCACAGTGCCCTACAATATAACAGCTGAACATGCTGTCATTTAATAGACACAAATCAACAAGCCTCTTTCTGCATCGATTTAAATTCCTGTATAGGTTAGAACCTCTACTATCTATGCCTTACCTACTGTGCTAAAAAATGTCAGAATTAAAGGTCTTTTTGTTTTTAACATGGGCAGGCACTGGGAATTGAACCCGAATCTGTGGCATGGCAGGCAAGAATTCTGCCACTGAGCCATCATGGCACACTGGAACTGAGGTTTCTAGAAATGACCAGATCTGCCCTCCATCTCCATCAGAACCCTCAGGTAAGCTTATGTCCTAAGCAAATTCTTTAATCTCCTCCACCCAGATCTACTTATCAAATTGGAGGGGGTGCTAATTTTGTATTTCTAACAAGCTCCCCAGATGATTCTTATGACTAATGTTTGCAACCTTTCCTAAACCCATGGGTATCAAACCTGGTTGCAATTTGAATCCCCTGGTGAATTTAATGACAACCTGGTACTGCAGTAGACCATCAGACCCTCTGATGGCATCTAATTTTTTATAAAAGATCCCCAGGTGATTCTAATGTGCAGCCAAGATTGGGAACCACCAGTCTAGACAGCAGGCCCTACGGGAATTCTCAAGAGACAGAAATCACATCCAGCTAGGGTGGTCAGATGCTACCTTTGATTTCTTCTCATGTCTTGCAAAAGACATTATGTTCTCTTTGGAAAGTTCTTGTGTATGTGTTTATTATTGTTAATAAAATGACATATTTAAGTAGCATCCATCCAACAGAGTATTTTTATAGACACCACTTAATCTCATTAATCCTCAATTCATTTCTGTAATGTAATTACAAGAAACATTTATTACCACTCCAATTGCAGATAAAGCAGAAGATGAGTACTGAGATTACATAGCAAGTTTGTTCTAAAAATCTGACTCTGTTGGAATTGCTTCTCAGAAAAAAAAATTATTCCTTAAACAGAGCTGGTTTAAATGTAACTATTCAATTCTGGAAATTATTCACATATACAATTAGTACACACACACCCCAGAATAGATTGTCTTTCTTTGGGTTTTTGTTTCTTTTAATTGTAAAGGAGGGGATATCCTAAAGGGTTGATAATCCTCCATCTGTATCTCCATTTCTACTGACAATGTAAGTCAATAAAATTGAATAAATGTGCTTGCTTAATTTAGGTTTTCATCCACCCTGGTTTGCCCAGAATTTTCCTAGTTTTAGCTCTGAAAGTCCTATCTCTCAGTAAAACCCTCAGTCCTGGGTAAACCTGGATAGCCCCTTTTCAGAGTAGAAATAAACAGTGCTTTGAAGATCTATATAAAAATGGGACTGTGAGGTTGCTCAGGAAAGAGCAAAACCAGGCCAGCAATGGTTAAGAGAGTGAGTCAATCAATATCCATGAAGGTGGGTCAAACTGACTTTAGGCTTCTCAAAGCCTAGCTACTAGAGAGGCAGAGTACAAGAAGTAAGGTAGTGGCTCTCCAAATTTAGTGTGCATCAGAATCATGCAGAGAGCTTGTTAAAACACAGATGGCTTGGTCCCACCCCAAGAATTCCTGATTCAGTAGTTCTGGAGAACTTGCATTGCCCGAGAATTTGCATTTCTAGCAAGTTCTCCTGTGATGCGGATGCTAATGGTCCCAGGATCACTCTTTGAGAACCACCAGGTGTTAGGTAGACTCTCAGTTGAGCACAGGTACCAGGTGGTGCAGGTGGTATCCTGGCATCAAAGAGCTAGAAGCAGACCATGCTAGGTGAACATGCCATCTGGGGACCAAGAAAAGGACCCTAGATGCCAAGTAAAGCTAAGCTACACAGCAAGACCCAGGCTACAGAGAACTGGAATACCAGGCAGATATTCAGAACAGGACTTCCATCACAAAGAATAAAGAAAACTAAGACATTTCTACTGGCTGTAGGTGAAAGGTAAACTCTTGGCCTTAGGAACAAGTAAAACCTAGTTGGGGGCATCAATGCAAGGGCAGAGGCTACGTATCTAGTCACCTGAGCTATGAAATTAGGAATTCTTGAAGGTCTCCTGACTAGGATAAAAGAATAACCAACTGTTCTGATTTTCCCAGGACTTCTCCAGTTCTAGCACTAAAAGCCCAGGGCCTGGGAAACCTCTCAGCCTCAGGACAGTTACTCATCCTAAAAGTGGTCTCAGAAGACTGGTCAGGTGGCTTCAGCTGTAAGAGAGAAGGTGTAGTGGAAAGAGGAGGGGCCAGCTGGAGAAGATACATAGAATCAGGACAGTCAGTTCAACCTATGGTCTCAAGAGAGGAAAAACAAGCCCAGAAAAGTGGACTTATTTGCCTTAAATGGTCAAAAAAACATTAAATGGCTCCTCTGGCCTGCAGATTTTTAAACTGATGAAAATGGAAAAGTTCAGCAAACACTGAGCAATCCAGACACCTCCTAAATGGAAATCACATAACTTTCCTTTTAGACGATCATCACACACACTTAGGATCCCATTGTAAGGATTGCCTGAAAGAGCTCTGATAGACACACACAGACACAGTGATACAAACAAAATCATTTGTGAATATTAGCAAAGTATACTATGTTCATTTAGTTCCCTCTATAAAAAAATAGAAATAAAATAAATGAAATGATGATTAAAACATTAAAGATGTTTAAATCTGGAGAAGGAATCTCTCTGGTTAGAACTAGAGCTCCACTTAAAATTCTTTCTCCCATCGGCTAGTATGCCAACGCCATTTCACATTTCTTCCGTGACTGAACATTAATTAATATTGCACCAGAAATGGTGAACATAAAGGCCACCATTGACAATATCACATCTAACTAATAATGAAAACTGTTTGAAGCATACTCTGAAGCTGTCCACAAAAAAAAAATGTTCAAAGTTTCAAGGATCATCACAAAAGAAATGCACAAAATAACATACTGAATCCAAAAGCAAACCATGACCAATCCCTATGATGATGGACTGTGCCCTGTGTGTTAGAAAGGTTTTCCTTTATCCTGAATGCTCATGTTGGAGGAGACTTCCTGCATAACCAGTATCTTAGTTTTGCAGAGCTGCTGTGATAAACACCATACAATGAGTAGCTTAGGCAATAGGAATTTATTGTTTCATGGTTTTGGAGCCTGCAAGGCTTGCTTCTTCCTGGGGTCAGAAGTATTCTGGCAGACTGGCGATCCTTGGGGGTTCCTTGGCTTTCCCATCACATGGTGATGCCCTCTCCTTTCTTTTAAAGGTTCTCACTGACATACAGCTTCCAGCTCTTCCTGGGGCTTTCAGTCTATAAGGCCTCCAGTAATAGGATTAAGACCCAACCTGATTCAATCGGCCACACTTTGACTAAAAATAACATCTTCAAAAGGTCCTATTTATAATGGGTTCATAGGCACAGAAATGGAAGTAAGATTTAAGAATGTTAAAACTCATTAGGATGCTTTTTCCTGTGCTACATAACTCAATTTATCATAACCAGGGCCTTCAAAGTGCAAGGATATCTTTCCTGAATGAGCCACATCACCCTGTAAAATGAATCAGAAGGGTCTGACAAAGAGCCCCTGGTTTGGTTTGCTAATAGTGCTGAGTGAAATATACCAGAAATGAAATGGCTTTTAAAAAGGGAATTTATTAAGTTTCAAGTCTACAGTTCTAAGGCCATAAAAATACCCAAATTAAAAAAATATATAATAAAATTAAAATGTCCAAACTAAGTCATCCAGAGAAATATGCTTTGACTTCAGAAAGGCCAATGTCTGTCACATGGGAAGGCACATGGCTAGTGTCTGCTGGTCCTTGTTCCCAGTGCCATCACTTACAACTTCTGATGCCAATGGTTTCCTCTCTAAGTGTCTATGGGCCTTCACTTAGCTCCCCTGGGACACAGCTCTGGTTTCTGGCTTGCTTAGCATATCATGGGGAGACACATGGCGATGTCTGCTGGACTCTGCATCTCCAAACATGCATGTCTAGGTGTCTGCTCTCTCTCCAAATGCCTGCATCTCTGTCAGCTCTGAAGCCACTGTTCTCCAAGCATCTGCACTTCTTTCAAAATTTTTCCTCTTTTCTTTAAAGAACTCCAGTAAACTAATCAAGTCCCACCTTGAATGGGACTAATCAAAAGTCATACTCATTTTTCTGCATATCCTATCTTCATGGAAACAATCCAATCAAAACATCATATCCACAGCTAAGTGTGTCATATCCCCATGGAAACAATCCAATCAAGTTTCCACCCTAAAGAATAGATCTGCCCCCACAAGATTGGATTAGAAAAGAAAGCATGGCTCTTCTGGGCTACATAACAATTTCAAACCAACACATTCCACCATCTGGGCCCCCAAAAGACATTTTCTTTCCATATACAAAATACATTCACTCCCTCACAATATTTCAAAAGCCTTAAACCATTTCAATAACAATACAAATATAATACCAAGTCAAAAACAGTACAAAATCAGTTACAGGCAAGGTCTGTCCTAAGGCAAAATTCTCTTCTGGCTGCAGTCCTGCAAAACTCAGAACAAGTTATCTGCTTCCAATATACAAAGGAAGAACAGTCATAGGATACATGTTCCAGTGGCGTAGAGAGAAATCAAAAGGAAAACAGGGGTCACCGGACCTAAACAGCTCTGAAAACCTGCAGGGCAAACTCCATTGGATTTCAAAGTCTGAGAGTCATTTATCATCAGTGCTTTAGAAAGAGACAGTCCCATCCTTTCCAAGAGCCTACGTAGTGGCTGTGCTCTCTGCAAATTCTGAGGTGAGGTTTGCAACACTGGAGAACATGGGGGAACCACCTTTTCTTGGCTCCACCCTCTCTAAGCATCAGGGCCACACCCTGGCTCTTTGCCACCTCAATGTCCTCAAAACAATGGGGTGATCTCCAGGGTCTCCCAAGTCCCTGGGGAATTTGTCCCACACTCTCTGAGACCTGAGGTGGCAAAACCCATCCTTAGCCAAGCAGAAGGTCCACCCTCTGCCTTCTGTGCAAACTCACCCTTTCCGTGTAGATAAGTGAGTCTACTCTCTTTCTGCTCGCTCTTCTGGCTTGAGATTTCTTGGCTTCAGATCTTAGCTTCCATAGTTCTGCCTTTGAAGTAATTTTTCCTTCAATTTGTCCCTTGTCTGACCCTCTTCATCCAGACTTGGTGTGGTTCTGTTCATACATTTCTCACAAAAAAGAAATGTTGATTTCCCATGTAGCACACCGGGATCAAAGTCATCAGATACTAGGACTTTCTACAAATCTGTTCTAGATAACTCCATTTCCAATCTTAGCTTTTTCCTGAAATGGCTGACTGGTTCCATGTTTGGTTAAATCCTCATATGAGGCCTTATTCTCTGAGGTCTCACTTTCTGGAAGCCCAGAATTTTCCAGAGCATCATTTTCTGGTTTCTTTGTACCCAAGAGTTGAGTTCTCAACTTCTCTTTCCTGTTACATTCTACTATAAGCTGCAAGAATAAGGCAGACTGTGTTTTCCACATTTAGTTTTGAAATCTCTTCAGCTAAGTATCCAAGTGCATCACTCTCAAATTCTGCCTTCCATTCACAAAGATCACCTTCCTTCCAGTCTGCAATGACACAGTCAACATTTCTGTCTAAAGCCTCATCAGAATTATCTTTAGAATCCATATTTCTGCAAACATTCTCTTTAAAGCATGCTAGGCCTTCTCTATCGAGATCATCACAACTCTTCTAGAATCTTCCCCTTACCCATTTAAAAAGCTATTCCAAAATGTTTGGTATTTGCAAACCACATCACCCCACTTCTCTGGTACCAAAATCTGTTTTAGTTTGCTAATACTACTGAATTGCAATATGCAAGAGTTGGAATGGCTTTTAAAAGTGGAATTTATTAGGTTACAAGTTTATAGTTCTAAGGCCATAAAAATGTCCAAACTAAGACAACCAGAGAAATATATCTTGACTCAATGAAGGCCAATGTCTATCACATAGGAAGGCATGTGGCTGGCATCTACTGGTCCTTGTTCCCAGCTCTGTTGCTTCCAGCTTCTGATACCTCCTCTCTAAGAATCTATGGGTCTTCACTTAGCTCCTCTGGGACACAACTCTGGTTTCTGGCTTCCTTAGCATATCATTGGAAGGTACATGGCAATGTCTGCTGGACTCTGCATCTCCAAATATCCATGCCTAGACACCTGATTTCTCTGTTGGCACTGTCTTCATCTCTGTCAGCTCTGAAGCAACTGTTCTCCAAGCAGCTGAGCTTCCTCCAAAATGTTTCCCCTTTTAAAGGACTCCAGTAAACTAATCAACACCCACCTTGAATGAGTGGCATCACATCTCCATCTAATCAAAGGTCATACTCACTTTTGTGTGTGTCCCATCTCCATGGAAACAATCCAATCAAAAGGTCACATCCATAACTAGGTGTGTCACATCCCTGTAGAAACAATTCAATCAAAGTTTCCACCCTAAAGAATAGGTCTGTCCCCACAAGATTGGATTAGGAAAGAAAACATGGATTTTCTGAGCTACATAACAATTTCAAACCAGCACAGCCCTTCACAGAGCATAACTGTGAGTTCAAAGGAGAGTGCAGAATACTGGAAAATTCCCAGATAACCTGGGAGAGAATGCCAGAAAAAACATGAGCTTGCTCTCTTGTTCAGTCATTCATTCAACAATTACAGCCAGCCATATGCCAGAGCCAGTGATAGACAAAAAAGCTACAAAAATTCATGGGATACTGTCCTGCTTCTTAGACATTAATAATCTACTGGGACAAACAGACAAATTGACAAATAATTGATCTAAGTAGAGAGATATAAGTAACCCCTAGAGAAGGAAAGGAGGAGAATTTTCCCCAAACTACACTGTTATCGGTGCAACTGTTTTGGACCTTCATAGTAAATCCCTCTCTTCTAAAAAGCTAATTATTTGAGTTACCCATGGGAAAAAAAACTATTCTTTTTCTAGTTATTGTTCACAGCACTGGGGAAGAAAAATTAAGGTTGAAGAGTCCAACCACCACATTAAATATGCAAGAGAGATGGTTGTGTCTGAGAAGAGTTGATATTGGATTAGCACCAATAAAGAGAGAGATCAGATGCTGATCAAAAAATGATTGTGAACATTAGGTTGTATATATGGTAATGAATAAAAAAGTAAAAATAACTCATGGATTTGCACTCTCCCAACAGTGAAACCAAAGTTAAACCATGGACTAGAATTAATAGTGCAATTATAAAAAATGTGATTTCATCTCTTGCAACAAAAACTCCACACCAATGCAAGGTGTTAATAAGGTGGTAAATGGGAATCCTGTATTTTAAACATGAGTGTTCTATAAATCCACAACTACTCTAATCATTTTTTAATTTTTTAAACAATGATTATGATTCTAGGAATGATAATTATCATTTATGGATCACTTACTATTTTCCAGGCCCTATTCTAAATATTTTATGCACTCAAGCCTCAGCTCTCTGTGATAGACAATATTGTCATCCTATTTCACACATCAAGGGAAATGAAACAGAATGTGTTTAACTGATTTGCCCTGGACCAGTCAAAAATGGGACCATTAATTGAACTCAGACAGTCAGCTCGAATGCAAATTCTTAACCACTATGTTGGAATCACTTACATAGTGAACTTTATAACTTTTATATTAATTTTTATGCTATTATTATTATAACTGCATGCATTTTGTTTCTGCTTTGATGAGCTCTTAGGAGGAATTGCATGCTGCTTTTGATACTCCTTTATCTGAGTTGATAATTTGTAAGTTTTATTTAAACCTATTCCTGTGGGTCCCAACCACCATAGCCACAATTCATTGACAGCTTGCTCTCAACAGGCATTTGTGATTTCTTTCCATGCCACAGATCCCTGAGTTGTGTGTGTATGTGTGTGTGTGTGTATTTATAGATTTATATATTTATGTGTACATATAAATGTAGATTATTAAGTAATTTACCTGAGGTAACATACAAATATGAAGCTACTGAAGCTTAACCTACTGGCCCCTCACTAGCGCATGCCCTTTCTAAGGACCTCGAAAGGACCCTACAAACATGTTCGCATGGTTATACATTTTTGTACACATTTTTTAAAGAGGGTCTCAAAATTTATATAAGCTTAAGACCCACAAATCCTGACTGACCCCTTGCAGATCACGGGTTATGGGAACAGGATTTATAGGCAGGTGTACTCAATGACAGAGACCAAGATTTTAAACTCCATGAGTTGCACATGGTAAGTAGGAAAGAAAAAGTAAAGCAGCAAGATTTAGACATACACTTCTGGCTTAGTCACCAGAGACTTCTGCCTAATACCGTGGGGAGAGACCTGAATTGAGGAGACTGGTTCTTGCCACTAAAATGACTTTGAAGCCCTCATTTTAATGCTTAATGACACAATGAGAAGCAGGAGTAGCAGCCCATTCTAAAACCTACCAGATAAACACTCACAATAGTGGTGCCATATCTGGACAACATATTTGAAAAACAATGGAAGCCTCATCTTTTTTTCCAAATTGAGAGGCTATTGGACAGCAAGGTAAAACGAACCAGCAAATCTTAGCCACTGAATTTAGGGAGCCCTTGGACTCTCAATCCTCCATAATTCCAAATCAGTGCAAGAAATGAGTTCAGTGTCGACCAGCCAGGATAGAGAATGTTCCTTTCCTTCCAGAATCCCCATACCTGCCACCTTCCAAGTGTTCCTATTGTGCTCACTGGTCTTGTATCCAAATATCTTTCTAAAGAGCTCCACTCAGCTACAATAATCTGTTTGGATTTTGTTGACTCATTAAGTCTTAGAATAGCATCTTTGTAAAGTATAAATGTAACAGTGCATGTGGTGATGAGTATAAGTTGGTAGAAGAGGCCACAAATGATTGTACAAAGAGCTTTAACAATTTTAGTGTACCTATATCTCTTTACATTTTCAGGGTTTTTCAAACTTTAGTGAGCTCCAAGTTCATATCTGGGGAGTTTGCAAAAATTGCTGATTTCTAGGACTACTCCCAGACCAGATTATCTAACTCTGTAGGCCTGGAGTGTTCCTCAAGAAACTTGATTTTTTAAATAATGATCTGATGCAGGTGGTCTATGGCTGCCCCTTGAGAAACTCTTCCTTAGAGAAAGTGAAATTGATAATTACACAGTGAGCTCTGAGGCATCAACCATTACCCAATTCTTATTAGATGTGATTTGCCCCTGTGTATCCCATTTTCAGCTATAAGAAAGCTCCATGGATTTTAAGTCATCTGGATAAAGAGCATTAAATATATCCTTTCAAAGAGGTGCTTTCCTGAAACCAATCAGCTTACAAGAATCCACGTTCTCTCAGTGTTTGCAGAACTTTGGAAAACAGAGATGTGGTTCCCACCAGAGCAAAAGTCTCGTTGCTACCCAATGTAATGGATATGTTTCATTCTGACTCACTGGCTTGAAACTTCCTGCTCATTTGGAGAAAACTCCTAAAAGGTTATAGGCAAAAGTCCCCCCTCCCACCATGGAAAACCTAGAGGCAGAAGAATTGCCTGCTCACAATCAGAGAGTGGGCCATTCCTGTGCTAGGATCTTAGCCCTGCCTTGCCTCCTTAACTTCTTGCCAGAGCTTGGTCCTCTGGGCTGAGTCATCCCCTACAGGCTATTAAATTATTTTTCTACCTAAGTTAACTGGAGTCATATTTTGTTATTTGAAACCAAAAACCCTGGATATGGTACATCCATACCCATGGCAAGAAATATATTTAAAATGTTAAAGAAAGAGAGAGGGGGGGGGAATGATGAGAGAGAGGGAAGGAAGGGGGAATGATTGGGGGGGCAGAATAAGGAAGGAAGGAAGGAAGGAAGGAAAAAAAGTTGAAAAAAGGAAAAGTGGATGATGGAAGAAAGAATGGGATGGCAGGAAGAAGGCAGAAAGGAGGGAAACTAATATCCCATCCATCAATGGAAAACAAACTTCTAAAATGTCTATTTTCTTCCATTCTGATTTCTTTCAGCCTCAACATTATGATTTCATGGGTAAAATCAGTTTGCAAGATTTGGGGGAATGCAATATGATGTCATAGTTACACAAACAGCAGATGCTTGATGATTAAAACTTTCAAACAGTGACTGGTCCCTGAGATCCAAATACCGAGTACTGTCAGAATACTATCAGACTTGTGTTCCATAGCTTTTGTATTCTGTGTTGCTTTTATATTCTGGGCTCAAATTAAAGGAAAAGGAAAAATAACTGTTTAGATCAGGTTTCTTTTGTTTTTCCTTTTAAAAAATATTATGTATAGTACAATTGTTTTCTCTATAAAACACTTGTGGGAGCAGGGCTTAATTGATTAACACACTGCTAAAGGGGATTTACTAACGAAGCTATTTCTTTTTAAGAGAGATCATATATTTATGTACAGCTTCCAGACTTTAAAAGCACAATTACTGTGCCTCAGGCTGTTGGTTTTTATTTTTTCAGCATAAACCCAACCAGAAAGTGAGCATTTTTCCCTAGAGTCACTCTGCCTTTTTATCAGAGTTTGGACTAAAGTATCCTTTCTTGGAAGTGGGACAAAATCTCATATTGTAGGACAAACATCCTTGAGTCAATACAGAGAGGCATAGTGATGTTTCCAGGATGTGGCTTCAGCCAAAGGTGATATGATCACAAGGCCAGTTGAGAGGGGAAATGACAATCAGAATTTGTCTTGAGTGCTTTCCCATTACCTGACGTCTTCCTGCTCTTTTCCCCTCTCCAACTCACCAAGAGTCTCAGATACTATTGATTTAAATAATTGGTAATTAAAGCTGGAGGCAAAAGTATTGAAACACTGGAACTCTTTTGAGCATAAATGTAATAATACTAGTAAATTAACAAAGGCATCAGTGAATTGAGGGCAGGTTCCATAGCATCAAAGAACCTGTAGTGTGATATAAATTGAGAAGATTGTTCTGAACTATAAAGTCTCTCAAAACATCATGCTCTACCTAAGAGCCATTAAACCTCCCATTCTCACAACCTATATCAGCAAATATTCATACTTTGGGTCTTTAGTTTGTCTCACGTATCCATCACTGGAAGATTCAGTCAACTATGTTCATCATAATTCGTCATTCACTGACTCATACATTCAAGCAACAATTATGAATTCAGTGTTGCTAGCAAGGAACTCAAATTCTGATTCATCTACTATTTCCTAAGCAACAGCCATGTGCTAGGTATTGGGCTAAGCACTTTAAGTTACGTGGGTGCTAATCAAATGGTGGGCATTGAGCTGGTTACTCTAAATTATTATCTCATTTGATCTACCTAACAACCTCAGTACTAGGCATTAGCATTTTTATTTCACAGATAGGAAATGGAGATTCCAAAGGTTAAGTGACTTGTCCAAAGTCATATCCCCAAGACTTTTTTTTTTTCGCATGGGCAGGCACCAGGAATCAAACCTGGGTCTCCAGCATGGCAGGCAAGAATTCTTCCTACTGAGCCACTGTGGCCCACCCTCCCCAAGACTTTTAACCTTAAGTCTTCTGGCTTTTTCTAATAGGTAATTTTCCCCCTTGAGTGCATGCCTTAACTTCTCTGCTCCATGTTTAGGAATGTCTGCTCAGAATGAAACTAAACCACAGAGAGTTTGATCAGGAGAAAAGAAAACCACTCACAACTAAAGTAAGCTTTTCCCATGGGTTGATAAGTTATTTCACACTGGGTCAAACAAACCATAAGCCCCAGAGATAGGACACACAATGTCCCACTTTTTCAGTCCCTGGGAGAATTGTGCCCAAAAAATTTCTTACTATGAATTATTTTATAGCAGAGGCACATAAATAGGTGGATGTGACATATTCCAGCAATGGCAGCTATACAATCTCAAGGTCTTTTAAATGGCTCTGACAACATGTCTCAAGACTGAGACAGATTGACCATGGGCATCCCACCACTTTAACTAAAAAGAAACCACTTATCAACTGAACAAACACAAATTAAGTTATACCCTTTTCTTGGCTCCATTATTTTGAAATGTCTAAATTGATGAGTTTGCTTTAAAAAAAAAAAAATCAACTGTGGAAACAAGGAAATAGGCCAAATACACACATGTTTCGCTAAGAGCTGAGGCTCTGGAATCAGACTGCCTGGGTAAAAGCATTGGTTTTATTACTTACCGGCCATGGAAACAAGAATATCTTACTTTACTGAGTCCAATCTATTCATCTATAATATGGGCAGTAAGTGCTTAGGACAAAATCTGAAATACACTAAATATTTTTTTAAATTCAAACAGTACATAAGGATATAGAATTAAACTCATCTATGTCCTCCAGTTTCCCAATTCTCTTTTCCAAGGAATCATCCCTGTGAGGTAGACTAAATCCTGTACATAGACATGTTCTTAATCTTAATCCTATATCCCTGCTAGTGTGAACCCCTTGTAAACAGGACCTGTTGAAAATGTTATTTTTGGTTAAAGTGTAGTCCAGTTAATTCAGGGTGGCCCTTAATCTGTTTTACTAGAGGTCTTATAAAGAGAAGTCATGGAAAGTCACAGGTAGAAGCCAGAAGTCAGCAGAAACTGGAGGAGGAGACAGAAGGAAAGAGAGATCCTCAAGTGACGGGAGACAGAGATGCAAATCAGGGAATCCCAAGTAGTATGGCAAGCCAGTCCCTGAATGCTACAAACTTTGGAGTGAATGCGTGGCCTTGACTTTGGACTTCTAACCCTCCACACTGTGAGCCAGTAAATTCCTGTTGTTAAGCTGACCCATTGAGTGGTATTTATTGTAGCAGTCTGTCAAACCAAGACACCCTGATATCAGTTTCTTTTAAAAATGTTCTATGTGTCCATACATACATAGCTATACATATACCTATGTATGTGCATTAACAGTATCAGTTGTGTATGTTTTCCTTTTTACACAAATATTAGGACACTATACGCACCTTGCTTTTCTCCCTTAAGATATTTTGGAGATATTTTCATATTGATACATATATATCTGCTACATCTTTTTAGAAATGATGTACAATAGTCCACTTTATCGATGCTCCCTAACCTGTTTAGGTAGGCCCCTACAGGAAGACATTGAGGTTGTTTCCAATCTCTCACTACTTAAAAAAAAATGTGGAGGACTTCTGGGAAGATGGCTGGCCAGACTAGCTCGAGCTTAGCCCTGCTCCATGGAAAAGTTAGAGAAGGGACAGGAGGACAACTGAAGTGGCCATTCGGGAGTGCAGCTGACCTGGAGAGCCTTCTGCACCACATGTGGCAGCCCTGGTTGCAGAGGCCAAGGAACTGAGAGGCAGAAAGCTGGAGGCCGGTGTGGAGGCACAGAGCTGCAGAGCCCAAAGGAGTGCGCGGATGGGAACGCGGAACTAGGAAGTAAGCAGCTGCGTTCCTTGGGTGTGATACCCTCACCAGCGCAGCCCATGACTGGCTACTCACCCCACACCCCATGCACCTGAACCCCATCACCCACTACCATTCCCCACACTCCAGGCACCTCCACCCCACCAGCCCCCAGTACACGTACCTGCCCCACACTCCCACCCCAAGTGCAGCCCAGCCCACTTCTCCTGCACACCTGCTGAGCACTATTCCCCCTCCCTATTCCCTGCAGGCTATTGAGTGGGCTCTAACCTCCATACCTAGGCTACCCCCGCCCATAGGGTCACACAGACTCACCCCCCTTCCCTGAGCTCAGCGCATCCGTTTACGTCAGTCCCAGGCCCACGCATGCGCAGGGCCCCCACTCACATCCAGCTCTGGGAAGTACACTTTACAGCAGTCCTAGAACTGTGCATGCACACAGCTCTCAACCTCACTTCCTGAGGCTCTGAGAAAGTGCTGACCTACACGGCCGAGTCACAGCTGCCCGCCAATCCATGAAGGCATAACACTGACCTGCTGCCATAGCTCTATACATGTGCACAAAGGGCCCCATGCCTTAGACCAGCTTATACCAGGGTTATGCCCCCCAGACCAGTGCACCTGCACAGCTACATCCTCCCTGGCTGCTGGACACCCACGTTCACAAGCATGAATGTAACATCCCCAAACTGTACCCATACTTGCCCTGAAACAAATCACCATACTGAGTGCTCCACCCTGTGCCCTGCTCCCTAATGTACAATCATCCAGCAAACACAAGGCCTTAGACTACTGAAATAAATCAACTCCCAAAGTAAATCAATCAAATTATTAATGTGATGAAGACAGCAGAAGATCACTAAGCAATATCACAATGCAGAAAGATATAGCCCTGCCTAATCAAAGATGTTCATACAACTCTACGTAATAAAATAAGTGGGAAAGCAAATGACATAAAGCAGATAAAGAAGACAGTAGAAGAGCACAAAGAGGAATTTGAAAGAATAAATAGAAAAGTAGCAGAAATCACAGAGGTTAAAGACTCTGTTGGCCAAATAAAAACCATACTAGAGGCACACAACACTAGATTTGAAGAGACAGAAGAAAGAATAAGTGATATAGAGGACAGGATAATTGACATCGAAGACTCAAAGTAACAAACGGCAAAAAAGATGGAAAAAATTGAATGGGAACTCAGGGAAATGATAGATAAAACAAAGCACAAAAATATAAGACTCACTGGTGTCCCAGAAGGGGAAGAGAGGAATAAAGGGCTAGGAAGAGCAGTTGAGGATATAATGGAGGGAACTTCCTCACCCTCATGAAGGACATAAATATATAAGTCAAGGAAGCTCAAAGAACTCCAAACAGAATAAATCCAAATAGGCCTTCCCCAAGGCACATACTAATCAGTCTGTCAAATGTTGAAGAGAAGCAGAAAATCCTGAAAGCAGCAAGAGAAAAACAATCTACTACATACAAGGGAAACCAAATAAGAGTGAGTTCAGACTACTCAACTAGCACCCTGAAGGTGAGATGGCAGTGGTATGATATATTCAAGATCCTGAAAGAGAAAGACTTCCAGCCAAGAATTCTGTACCCAATCAAATTGTCCTTCAAAACTGAGAGAGAGATTAAAGTTTTCAAAGACAAAGAAGTCCTGAAAGAATTTTTCAACAAGAGAGTGGCCCTACAAGAAATAGGAGTTCTGCTGGCTGAAAAAAAGACAGGTGAGGGAGGTCTGGAAGAGGATGCAGAATTGAAGAGTACCACTAAGGGTAATCTAAATCATACAAAGAGAGAGGGAAGCGAATGTATAGATCTGATGAATAAAATTAAAAAGATAAAATGGTGGAATCAAGAAATGCCTTTTCAGTAATAACTTTGAATGTTAATGGACTAAATTTACCAATTAAAAGGTACAGATTGGCAGAATGGAATAAGAAACATAATCCAGCTATATGCTGCTTACAAAAGACTCATCTTAGACAAAAGGATACAAATAGATTGAAAGTGAAAGGATGGAAAAAGATTTTCCATGCACATTTTAACCAAAAGAAAGCAGGGGTAGCTTTACTAATATCAAACAAAATAGGCTTTAAATGTAAAGACATCACAAGAGACAAAGAGCAACACTATATACTAATTAATGGGTCAATTCACCAAGAAAATATAACAATCATAAGTGTTTATGCTTCCAATCAAGGAGCTCAAAGTACATGAGACAGACACTGGCAAAACTGAAGGGACCAATAGATGTTTTAACAATAATAGTAGTAGATTTCAATACACCACTCTGCTCTATAGATAGAACAACTAGACAAAAGATCAGCAAGGAAATAGCGAAGTTAAATAACCTGATAAAATAATTAGGCCTAACAGACATATATAGGTCATTACACCCCAAAGCACAAGGTTATACATTCTTCTCTAGTGCTCATGGAACATTCTCCAGGATAGATCATATGCTATGGCACAAAACAGGTCTTTATAAATTTAAAAATATTGAAATTATTCAAAGCACTTTCTCTGATCACCATGGGATGAAGCTGGATCTCAATAACCACCAAAGAATGAGAACATTCATGAATATATGGTGATTAAATAACACACTCTTAAACAACCAGTGGGTCAAAGAAGAAATTGCTAGAGAAATCAGTAGCTATTTGGAAATGAAAGAAAAGGAGAATATAACTCATCAGAACTTATGGGATATGGCAAAGGCTGTGCTGAAAGGGAAATTTATTGCCCTAAATGCCCATATTATAAAACAAGAAGAAGCAAAAATCAAGGACTTAACAGCAAACCTGGAGGAACTTGAGAAAGAACAGCAACTAACCCCAAAGCAAACAGGAGAAGAGAAATAACAAAGATTAAAGCCAAGATAAATGAATGGGAGAACAAAAGAATAATAGAAAGAAACAATAAAACAAAGTTGGTTCTTTGAGAAAATCAATAAAATTGATGGGCCACTAGCAAGACTGACAAACAAAAAAAGAGAGAGAGGATGCAAATAAACAAAATCAGAAATGAGAAGGGGTGCGTTACCACAGAGCCTGAAGAAATAAAAGAAATCATAAGATACCATGACCAACTATACGTCAACAAAGTAGACAACTTAGATGAAATTGGACAAATTCCTGGAGAAACATAAACAAGCTGCACTGACTCATGAAGAAATAGAAGATCTCAACAAACCAGTCACAGATAAAGAGATTCAATCAGTCATCAAAAATCTTCCTACAAAGAAAAGCCCAGGGCCAGATGACGTCACTGGTGAATTTTATCAAACATTCCAAAAAGAACAAACACAAATCCTACTCAAACTTTTCCAAAAAAAAATTGAGGAAAGAGGAACTCTACCTAACTCATTTTATAAAGCTGATATCATTTTAATACCAAAACCAGGTAAAGATACTATAAGAAAGGAAAACTACAGGCCAATCTCCCTAATGAACATAGATGCAAAAATTCTCAACAAAATATTAGCAAATCAAATCCAACAAAACATTAAAAGAATTATACACCACAACCAAGTGGAGTTTATATCAGGAATGCAAGGATGTTTCAACACAAGAAAATCAATCAATGTAATATAGCATATTAATAAATCGAAAGGGAAAACCCATGTGATCATCTCAATTGATGCTGAAAAAGCATTCAACAAAATTCAGCCTCCTTTTCTGATAAAAACACACCAAAAGATAGGAATCAAAGGTAACAACCTCCACATGATAAAGGGAATATATGAAAAACCAATAGCCAGCACTGTACTTAATGGAGACAGAGTGAAAGCCTTCCCCCTAAGATCAGGTACAAGACAAGGATGTCCACTGTCACTGCTAGTATTCAACATTGTGCTAGAAGTTCTAGCAAGAGCAATCAGACAGGAAAAAGAAATAAAAGGCATTCAAATTGGAAAGGAAGAAGTAAAACTCTCATTATTTGCAGATATATGATACTATACTTGGAAGATCCTTAGAAGTCTACAGTAAAGATAATTGAGCTAATAAACAAATTCAGCAAGGTGGTGGGATATAAAATTAATGTGCAAAAATCAGTAACATTTCTATACACAAGCATGACCCAGTTGAGGAGTCAGTTAAGGAAAAAATTCCACTCAAAATAACAACTAAAAGAATCATATACTTAGGAAGGAATTTAACTAGGGACATAAAGGACTTGTACACAGAAAACTGCATAACATTGCTAAAAGAAATCAAAAGAGATCTAAGTAGTTGGAAAGACATTCTCTGCTCATGGATAGGAAGGCTAAATATAGTTAAGATGTCAATTCCCCCAAAATGGATCTACAGGTTCAGCACAGTACCAACTAAATTCCAACAACCTACTTTGAAGATTTGGAAAAGCTAACCACCAAATTTATCTGGAAGGGAAAGAGACCCTGAATAGCTAAAAGCATCCCAAAAAAGGAGAACAAAGTGGGAGGATTAACACTTCCTGACTTTAAAACCTATTATAAAGCCACAGTGGTCAAAGCAGCATGGTACTGGCACAAAGACAGAATCATTGACCAATGGAATCAAATCAAGAGTGCAGAAACAGACCACTAAATCTATGATCAACTGATTTTTGACAAGGCCCCCAAATCCTCTGAACTGGGACAAAAGTTTTCAATAATTGGGCATAGAAGAACTGGATATCAAAAGTCAAGTGCATGAAGGAGGACTTCTATCTTACACCCTACACAAGAATTAGCTCAAAGTGGTAATATACACCTAAATATAAGAACTAGTACCATAAAGCTTCTAGAAGAAAATGTAGGGAAACATCTTTAAGACCTAGTAATAGGAGGTAGCTTCCTAAACTTTACACCCAAAGCATAAGCAACAAATGAAAAAATAGATAAATGGGAACTCCTCAAAATCAAATGCTTCTGCCCATCAAAAGACTTTGTCAAAAGGGTGACAAGGCAGCCAACTCAATGGAGAAAATATTTAGAAATCACATATCAGACAAAGGTTTGATTTCCTGTATATTCAAAGAAATCATACAACTCAATAACAAAAGAACAAACAACCCAATATAAAATGGGCTAAAGACATGAATAGACGTTTTTCTGAAGAGCAAATACAGATGGCTCAAAAGCACATGAAGAGATGCTCATTTTCACTGGCTATGAGGGAAATGTAGAGCAGGACTACAATGAGATACCACCTCACACCTATAAGAATGGCTACTTTTAAACAAACAGGAAACTATAAATGTTATGCACTGCTGGTGGGAACATATAATGGTGCATCTACTATGGAAAACTGTTTGACAGTTCCTTAGGAAACTAAATATCAAACTGCCCTATGACCCAGCAATAGCACTACTTGGTATATACCCATAAGAGCTGAAAGTAACAACATAAACAGACATTTGCACACTGATGTTTATAGCAGCATTATTCTCAATCACCAAAAGATGGAAACAAACCAAATGCCCATCAACAGACGAGTGGATCAACAAATGTGAAACATACATATGATGGAATGTTATGTAGCAGTAAGACAAAATGATGTCCTGAAGCACATGACAAGATGGATGAGCCCTTGAGGACATAATGCTGAGCAAAATTAGCCAGACACAAAAGGATAGATACTGTATGATTCCATTTTTATGACAAGCATAAAGGTATAATCAGAGGTTTATAATACAGAATGTAGGGGACTTAGAGATACATAGAAGCTAGAGATGGGTGAACCGTTAGCTAATGAGGTTGAATTCCAATGTAAGGGAATAGATAGGAGTGAAAGTGATTCTCTAGGGGTCTAGAAGTAATATTACCATATTGAAGATGAACAAGATTGAAAGGGGTGGTATAGACCTACGTGTCCCACTGATTCACACTAGAAATAGGAATGAGTTCTCGTAAGAATTACTTCAAAGATGTGATTCTTGTATGCAGAGTGTTCCCAGGGTACAGGGGAAAATTGCTATTGCATGCTATGAGCTGTGTTCAAAAGGAAACCATCAGCACTACCACAGCAATAGCAGAGGTAAATAATGGGGTGATGAACAAGAATTAAGAGGAGGATTACATTTCCTATTTGGTGAGGGTGTGTTTATTGGTTTTCTGTCTCTTGGGAACAATGAAATTATCTTAAATTGAGAATGTTGATGGACTGTGGACTTTGGGCCCTCTACGTGATGCCCAGTGAGTGCAGGTGTACTTCACAAGAATAAGCCTTATGGTCGAAGGCATGGCCTATTGATTTGGATATCGCTAAAGTTTGACACAGTATCAGGGGATTCCCTGATGGCAAGGTTTAATAGTTGCATAGTCTTTCTCCCCTCCCTCAAGAGACTTTGCCAATACTTTCTGATTTTCTGCTTAATATATTCTAGGATGTTTCCAGGCATTACAATAATCTATACAGGGTTAAAGGACCTCTTTCTTATTCTGTGCTTCATGTGTTTCAATTGTTCAAATGAGCTATACAGATAGGTTGAATTAAATTATGCACTACAGAAAATTTCATTTCCAGATCAAATAAAGCAGATTGGATGCACTGACGGAGAAGTAGATTGCACTGAGGGAGAAGTAGATTGGTGAACGATGGTGTACACTTATGAATGAAGGTTGTGCTGCTACAAAAAGGAACAAGGTCGTGAGGCATGCAACGATGTGAATGAACATGTGGGACACTTGGTGAGACAAAATAAGTCAGAAACAAAAGAACAACAATGGTCTGGTGACCTTTAGTAAATGTTTATAAGAAAACAGTGGCCTGGATTATAAGCTTTCAGAGCAGACACATTAAGTCCAGAGTGGTGATTATTATTTCTGGATTTTGAGAGGCTGTTTCATATATGTAACCTGATATTTAGAGATAAGAATGAAGCCGAACAGGTTGGGGTTAAAGTAATTCAGACCATAGGGGTAAGAAAGACAGTGTCTACATTTTAGAAATATACATACTCTTTGAGACCAATGGAAGAAAGTTTTATTTGATCTGGAACTGAAATTTTCTATAGTGCATAAACTAATTAATCTATCTGTATAGCTCATTTGAACAACTGAAACACAGGAAGCACAGAATAAGAAAGAGGTTCTTTAACCCTGTATAGATTATTGTAATGCCTGGAAGCATCCTAGAATATATTAAACAGATAATCAAAAAGTATTGGCAAAGTCTCCTGAGGGAGGGGAGAAAGACTATGCAACTATTAAACCTTGCCATCAGGGAATCCCCTGATACTGTGTCAAACTTTAGAGATATCCAAATCAATAGACCATGCCCTTGATCATGAGGCTTACTCTTGTGAAGCTTATGTAGGTAGTGGAGAAGCTTAGATTACATATAGGCATGCCTAACAGTTACTTCTGGAAGACCTCTGTTGTTACTCAGATGTGGCCTCAGTGTCTCTAAGCCCAACTCTGCAAGTGAAATAATTGCCCTCCCCCCTACATGGGACATGACATCCAAGGATGAAAGTCTCCCTGGCAACATGAGAGATGACTCCCAGGGATGAATCCAGACCTGGCACCATGGGATCAAGAATTACATCCTGACCAGATGGGGGAAAAGAAGTGCAATTAATAAAGTATCAGTGGCAGAGAGAGTTCACATAGAGTCAAGAGGCTACTCTGGAGGTTGCTCTTATACAAGCTTCAGGTAGACCATGCTACCTATCATAACCTGCCAACCCCAAACCAGGACCATTCTAGCTAATCCTAAAGAACACCTAGGGTGATATATAAGATTCCACAAGGATTCCAGGCACTAGAGTAACTTTCCAGAAACCTACAACCTCCAGATGGGTCCCTGGTCCAGATAAGTCCTGAAACCTAGCCCAGCCTCTGCAGAACATCATATAGTTCCATCTCCCTACCCCATATTAATGACAGGCCCTTTCAATATGAAAAATTTAGAATTGCCATAGCCCAAACACCCCTAAAGAGATGCATGGAAAGATCAAATGTGATGGTGGAATTATACATAGAAGATAGGACTTAAGAAATTATGTGAATTCTGAATCATTAAATTGATCTCTTTTAGTCTCCAGTATTTTAGAGCAGCTAGAAGTAAAAACCCATGTCAAACTCTGAAATATGTGCTACAACTAATTGTGGTGCTGTGCTTGGAAACTTATAGCTTTTTTGTATATATGTTATAGTTCACCAAAAAAAGAAGGAAAAAAAGTCGACTGCTGATGATGAAAAACTAAGCCTCTAGCCTCCTATATTCTGGAGTGGCTAGAAGGAAAAATCTGAGAGGATCATATGGTAGCCCATGACAAACTCTGGGATCTGTCTTGTAACCACTTGTTGAAGAGTGCTTTGAAAACTATTGCTTTTTTATTTCTTTGTTTTGTACGTATGTTATACTATACAATAAAAAAAAGTTTAAAAAAATATGTGGTAATGAACACACTTGTTTATACATGTAAGAGTTTATCTGTTGAAAAACTCCTAGAATGAATTGTGAGTTGAAATTATGTATATTTTAAATTGTTACAGAAATTGCCAAGTTGCTTTGCAAAAAATTAAACCATTTAAATTCCTACTAGCAATGCATGAGAGTCCCTGGTCTCCCCCACCTTGGTCAAGATGGACTTTTTGGTCTTTGCCAATCTAATAACAGAATAATGATGTCTTATTATAGTTTGAATTTACATTTGTCATGTGAATGAATAGGGAATCTTTCCAAAATTTAAAATCATTTGAATTTCCTTTTCAACATTTATTTTAGGTCATCTGCTTGAAGATTGTTGTTAATATCTTAATTGCCTTTTTGGATCGCCTGTAAATTTCTATTAGCTGAAACTGGCAGCATGTACTTTGAAATCAAATGCTGCTGAACATAAAGATAATGGCATTTATCAAGGAAAAAGGTATCACTACCTACATTTTTAAATGACAATGGTAAGTGATTTGGGGTGATAAGAAAGAAGTTCACACCTATGTCACATCTGTTACCTCAGACGAAGCCTGAAAATATTCTGAATTGATTCTATGGCCACAAAGGAAAATTTTACATTCAACACATTGACCCAAAACTCAAGCTAAACATACCTCTGAAATTGGAATAGAGATTTAAGAGCTACAGACTAAATGTTGAAAGCTCTCCAAACAATGCCGCGTTCTCAGATAACATATATATTTAGATAGTAGTGGAGAGAGCAAAAGAGCATCCCAAATTTTTCTTCTGCAAAAAGGTCTTCCGAGGTTAATGCTGGCAAGATAGTTGTGTCCTAGGAAATGCTTGGCTTTCATTCTTCATGTTCCTCCCAAAGTATTATACTGTCCAATTTTAGTCTTCAGCAGGATTTTCCAAACATAAGAGGTCAAAGAACATGAAGCAAACGGTTCATAAAAAAGATAAAATATTTAATGCCATCTATCTGCAGCAAAATATCTTCTACTGACCAAAAGTAAATTTCTTATGAAGTTGTTAAGTATGCAACAACATGGATGAACGCTGAAGATGTTATGTTGAGTGAAATAAGTCAGACACAAAAGAATAAATGTTGTATGAGCTCACTGATATGAGCTAATTATAATAAGTAAACTCATAGAGTTAAAATCTAGAATATAGATTACCAGGAGATGGAATGAAGACAGAGAATGGGGAACGGATGCTTAAGGTGTGCAGAATGTTTAATTAGGTTAAATTTAAATGTTTGGAAATGGATAGAGGTGATGGCAGCACATTATGGTGAGTGTAATTAACAGCGCTGAATTATGTAAGTGATTGTGGTTGAAAGGGGAAGTTTAAAGTAGTGTCTGTCACTAGAAAGAAAGCTAGAAGATTAAGTATGGCACTGTTTAACATAGGGAATCCAGTGGTGGATGATGACTGTGATTAATAGTACATATATAAAAATGTTCCTTCATGAACTAGGACAAATATACATCACTATTACAAGGAGTTAATGATACTGTGGTATATGGGAATAAATTCACTTATTGGAACTATGAGCTATCGTTAACAACAATATTTTAATATTCTTTCATCAACAGTAATGAATGTACCCACCAATGCCAAGAGTCAATAATAAAGGGGGATAAGGGGTATAGGAGGTTTTATGGGAGGTTTTATAAGGATTATTATGAAGATCAAATGAGACAGTGCATATTAAGCATCTGACAGTGTATATCCCAAAGTGTTCAGTGAATATTATTGATATTATTTTATATTATGTTATTAATTCTTATGAATTTTTTTATTTATAATAGCATAGTTGGGTCCTTTACATTCTTAATAAAAGATTGGGAAAATTTTTGCTTTTATTGTTCCTTAACCATTTATTTACCTCCTTCATCTGTTGTTGACTTGGCTTTGTTTCCACTGAATGCATGAGCTAAACTCCTAACTCCTAAGACTATCAACAGAGGCATGAAATAATCGGATGCATGTTAGCAATTGGCCTGGTAGTGTTTGGTTGCTCCTCCTCCTGTCTCTTCCTGATGCACTGTAGAGCATGGAACAGGATGACATCTGGACAGTACTCACTCATGTGGCAGACACTGTGGATTGCCCATCCAAAGTCATTGCCCCTTCCACCTGTCTAACAGAACCCCAGCTTTTTAGCAACAATGTACCTAGCCCCAGCAGATGACATTTAATTGGTCTAAGCCAAAGTCAGTAGTCCAAGGCCCTTTTCCAGTTATGAATGATTTATGGTGGCTGTGCAGACCAATTATGAATGATGAGACATAAATGGAATCGCCCAAGAGATTTAGGAATTACTCCCCACCCCCACCCCAGTTCTATATAGTGGGTGTTTTAGTTTGCTAAAGCTGCCAGAATGCAATATACCAGAAATGGATTGGCTTTTATAAAGAGGATTTATTAAGTAACAAGTTTACAGTTCTAAGGCCATAAAAATGTCCAAATTAAGGCACCACTAAGAGGATACCTTCGCTCAAGAAAGACCAACCACGTCCAGGGTTTCTCTGTCAGCTGAGAAGGCACGTGCCCAGGGTTTCTCTGTCAGCTGAGAAGGCACATGTCCAGGGTTTCTTTGTCATCTAAGAAGACATTTCCTGGTCCTTTGTTCCTGGGTTGTGATGCTTTCAGCTCCTGTTTCCAGTGGCTCTCTCTGTGGGCTCACCAAGCATCTTCAAATATCTGTGTCTGGTTTCATCTTCTTGCTCTCTGTGCCGGCTCTTTTAAGGATGCCAGTAAACTAGTTAAGGCCCATCTTGAACAAATCCTTGGTGTGTTTAGACCATAGAGTCATGCTTAGTTACCCTGAATTGCAATAAACAATTATGAAAAGGCAAAAAAAGGGCCCACCTTGAAAAGGAGGAATCACATTCCACTTAATCAAAAGGTCCCACCCATAATTGGGTGGGTCAAATCTCCATGGAAATAATCCATTCAAGAGATCCCACCCTCCAATGGGCCTGACCCAGAAGATTGGATTAGGATTAAGAGAAAGTGGCTTTTCTAGGCACAAATAACAGTTTCAAAACAGCACAGAGAGGCAGACAGACACTAGGAGAGTCCCTTTACCACCTTTTCTTCTTACTTTTGGAAATAGTGTGTAAAGACCTGATGTTTGATGCAGCAACTCACTACCCAAGTCCATGATGGAGACATAAAGAACACATTGGAGACAGGAAAATGAAAAAATAGAGAGCATATAGGTTCTTGATAAAAATTTTTGCGCTGTTACACTAACCCTAGAACTGCATATCCCCAAACTTTTTTTAAGTTAGAAAACTAGTTGTCTATTTTGTTTAATCACTATTGGCTGAGTCTTCTCTTTATTGTGGCTAATAGTATCCTAATATACTGGTTTCAATATGAACTTTGTAAACACAATCACACACAGTCCCTATCTGGGAATTCTAAAAAGGTGATTCATGTACAATTTATAAATTAAGGATATTCTTCCCAAAGAGACAACTCAGGCAATCACAAACTTCAAAGAGGACCAGGCCAATAATTTTTGTAAAGTAAGGTAGGCAATTAGGAATAGAAAATTCTTTGCTTTTTTAGAGAAGATCAAGGTCTCTTTGGAGGTTAAAGAACTTCTTGCTTATAGCATGACATTCTCTATGCAAATAAGTGCCAGTTCTATGGATGTGCCAGTTCTGAGAAACATGTTTTATATTTATATCGTGGATATTAATATTCATTGTTGGGAAATGAGAAATGAATTTGATTTTACATGACATTAACCTTTGTCAATTCTCTAAAGGGCTTTTTGATGACCATATTGTGAAAATGTGTCCCATATTATGTGAAATGAATATTTTGGAGGGACTCTGAATATTTAAATACTAAAAAATAAACTATAAAATCTATATGCATACGCCATTATAGAGTCTTACAGGTGTGAAGTTTTTTTTATAAAGTTATAAAAATCTATTGTTTACTTATGTATAAGAGAACATCTACTTCCAAAAATGCAAGAATATAAATAAACATAACCAAAATCATATACATAGATATACAACTATAAATATATATACACACATTTATACATACATATAAATATGCAAATATCAGATCTCTATCCTATAGCTGATTTGGCAGGTTTTATTTGAATTCCTCATTGGGAATTTCATTCACAATCAATATCTTGTGAATTTAAATATCCTTAACAACTGCTTATCATCCTTTGAAAGTGGAGAAGGGAGAGCTTGCCCTAGCTACCCATTTCCTTTCTCTCTACTCCTAACATTAGCCTAATCTTTCATATTTTTCTCCCTCCTCATATAATCATTTAGATGTAAATTGTCCATGTATATGAGCAGTATTGCTTATTTTACAAACAGGGATATTAAGATTTCTACATCTTGCTCTTGTCACTCAAAAATATCTTGTGAAAATCACTGTAAGTCAATAGGTACATCACTAATTCATTATTTCTAATGAGTTTTTTTTGCTACTACAAACATACGGTCTTAGATACTGATGCCTTTCTTTCTATGGGATAGAGTCCAAGAACTGGAATTGCTGGGCAAAAGGTATGCATATTTTTTAAAATGTGATAGATGTTGGCAGATGGCTTTTCCAAAAACTGTAACACCTCATATTTCCACCAGCCATGAAAATAATCTTTTCCCTAACTCCACACTAGCAATAGTTATCAGGGCTCTTTCTTTCTTTTTTGTCAGTATTATTGGTGTAAAATGACATTTTGTTTTTACTTTAATTTGCATTTTCCTTGTTAGTAGTGAATTTGAAAAAATAAACAGTAAGATACAAGTGCAGGAAAAATGTGGAGGGGGGATGTACTGTTTCCTATTTACTGTTGGTGGGAAAGTAGAATGGGGCAGCCCATCTGGAGGGCAGTGTGGTGGCTCCACAGGAGGCTTCATATAGGACTACCATATGATCCTGCAATCCCATTATTAAGCATATACTTGGAAAAGCTGAAAGTAGGGTCACGAATGGACATTTGCACTCCGGTGTTCACGGCGGCAGTATTCACGATTTAAAGTGGATGGAGGTGCCTAGGGGTACATGGACTGCTGCAGGGAAGTGGGGGGGGATCTGTGGTATATACATACAATGGATTTTTGAGCAGCTGCAAGAAGGAATGAAGTTGTGAGGCATGGAACTAAATGAATTTACCTTGAGGACTATATGTTGAATGAAATGAGCCAGAAATGAAAAGACAAAACATTAAAGTGCCTCACTAATATAGACTATAATGTACAAATTCTGAGAACTGAATCTGAGAGGTAAGTTATCAGATGAAGGGTTTTTGTAAAGGTTCCTAGATTGTAAGCTCTTATAGCAGGCATATCTATTCTTGAGATGTAACAGTTATTTCTAAATTCTGAGATGCTGAGCTCCTTGTGTATAACCTTGCCTGTCCCTGGAACTTTGAGTATCTGTGTGACACCTGAGAATCAGAACTAAAGTTCTGCCAATATGAAAGTCAGCATTACACCATACAGCAACTGTTTAAAAAAACTGAAAAAGAGATCAGACTTCAATTAGATATGAATGAAGATATGAATGAAGCAGATCTGGTTAGGACTAAGGTAAAGCAGACTAAAGGGTAAAGAATGATTTGACGCTGTTTTAAAACTTCAACTTCTGTGTGAGAACAAAGGAAGAGATGCTTATTTGGTGCGAAATTTATATTTTCTGTAGCACACTACCTAATTTAACTCATCTATTTACTCAAACACCATAATTACATGGAACCTTGAATAGAAGTGAGATCTTGTTAGTTTTACAAGTTAGTGTGTTGCCCCAATATAGCCCAGTGTAATTTGAGCAGAGAATAAAAAAGTATTTGCAAAGTCCCCTTGAGGGAAAGGGGAAAATGTGGAAATATTAAACTTCCCCACTTGGGAAGGTCTCCACAAGCATTGGAGACTGCCAATTTAATATTGTTCTCAATCTTGGGGGGTTGCCCTTATGAAACTTATTCCTGCAAAGGAGAAGCTAAACCTACTTATAATGATACCTGAGAGTCACCCCCAGAGAATCTCTTTTGTTGTTCAGATGTGGCACTTTCAAAGCCAACTTGGCAGGTTAAGCCCTCCCACCTACATAGGACATGATTCCCAGGGGTGTAAATCTCCCTGGCAACATGGAACATGACTCCTGGGGATGCATCTGGATCCAGCATCATGAGACTGAGAAGGCCTTCTTAACCAAAAGGGGGAAGAGAAACGAGACAAAATAAAGTTTCAGTGACTGATAGATTTCAAATAGTGTCAAGAAGTCATGCTGGAGGTTATTCTTATGCATTATATAGATATCCCTTTTTAGGTTTTAGTGAATTAGAATAGCTAGAAGGAAATACCTGAAATTGTTGAACTGTATTCCAGTAGCCTTGATTCTTGAAGATGATTGTATAACTATATAGCTTTTACAGTGTGATCAGGTGATTGTGTAAACCTTGTGACTGATGATCACTTTACCCAGTGTATAGACAGATGATTAAAAAAAATAAGGACAAAAAATAAAAAAATAATAGGGGGAGATAAGGAGTGTGGGATGTTTTGGGTGTTCTTTTTATTTATTTATTTTTTTTGCCTGGGTAGGCACCGGGAATCGAAAGCAGGTCTCTGGCATGGCAGGTGAGAACTCTGCCTCCTGAGCCACCGTGACCCACCCCTTTTTACTTTTATTTGTATTTTTATTCTTATATGTATTTTTTGGAGTAATGAAAATGTTCAAAAATTTATTGTGGTGATGAATACACAACTAAGTCAGGATACCATTGACTGTATACTTTGGATGATTATATCATATGTGAATATATCTCAATAAAATTTCATTAAAAATAGTGAATTTGAGCATCTTTTCATATATTTGTTGATCATTTGGATTCACTATTCTTTAACAATTTTTCAGTTGTTTCTCTTTTTGTCAAATTTTTAGGTAGAAATACAAATTAGTTACAAATATTCTGTTCTAGATTGAATATGTGTCTATTGCCCTACTTATGGTATCTTTTGCCAAGTCAAAGTTCTTAGCTTTTTTAAATTCAAATATGTTTATCTTTTCTTTTATTGATTCTAGATTTATAGTCTGGGAAAGATGGCGTTGGTCCATAGATTCTTTATATATAATTTTCTAGATCTTCTTGCAAGATGTTTACAATTTTATTCTGAACACACAAGCTTTTCAACCATCTGGAAGATATTGTCAAGTAGAGAATAAGATGGGGATTCACATTTTTTTCTTCCAGATGGATAAGCAGTTGTCTGAATATCATTTATTAAATGATTGATCCATTTACCATGAAAATGAATGTCACTTTAGAAATATATTAAACTATCATATATGCTGGGCTCTACTTCTGGATTCTCTGTTCTGACTACGTTACCAATACCACATCGATTTCGATGCAATGGTTTTGTTATATGTACTAATATCCATTAAGTCAATATCTCTCACTATTTTTCCTTTGGATATTTTCTTAGCTATTCTGAGTATTTACCTTCTTTGACTATTCATCCCCCTCAAAATGTGGCAATTTTAATTTTTGTGCATTAGGTTTTTACATCCATTAGATTTATACGCTTAATCTATGTGATATTAAGTATTCCTATCTGACATGGGTTGACTTTACACTTGTTCAAATCTTGATATTATTTAAAGTAGAGAAAAATGACTGATTTCTATAAATTTGTCTTGTATCCATCCCCTTACTAAATTTTTATTTTTGAATCTAGTGGTACTTACTAAAGTATCTTGAATTTTCTAGGTCTATAATAATATATTTGTTCTCTAGGACTCCCATAATAAAGCATACAGACTGGGTGGCTTAAAACAACAGAAATGTATTGGCCCATGGTTCTGGAGGCTGGAAGTCCAAAATCAAGGTGGTGGCAGGGCTATGCTTCCTCTGATACCTATGGTGGAGAATCTGTTTCATGCCAGTCTCCTGGCTTCTAGCAGTGGATTGCCAACAATCTAAGTTTTTCTATCTCAGTGGTCATATGGTGTTTTCCCCTCTGTGTCTCTATGACCAATTTCCTCTTCTTACAAGGACACCAATCATATTGGATTAGACCCACCCAAGCCCAGTTTGGACTCATCTTAGCTAAGGATCCTATTTCCAATTAAATCCATATCCATGGGTGCATGAGCAGTTCAGTAGGAGAATACTTGCCTTCCATGTGGGACACCTGGGTTCAATTCCCTGACCATGCCCCACCCCCCCAAAAAAAACGCATCTGTGGGACAAGGGAGTTAGGACTTGAACATGTCTTTTTGGGGGATATAATTCAATCCATAACAAATAATATCATCAGTAAAGAGATATAATTTTATCACCTTTTCCACAGTTGATATAAGTTATTTTATTGTCTTTTACCTTACAGCATTCACTAGCCCCTCCAAGCCAATGTTAGATAATAATGATAAAAATGGATATCCCTATCTATTCACAAATTTAACTAAAATAGTTTTAATGTTATAGTATTTAAAGTATTTGATGAATGGCTTTATCTTTTCTTACTTAATTATATCCTATTTTACTTAAAATTTTTATTAGAAATAATAATTCATTTGAATGCCTTTTTAGCATCTACTGATAAAAATACATTTTTTCCTTCAACATGTTGATATAATGGATTATATTGCTAGGTTCCTGATAGCCAACAACTACTGAAAATCTGGAAAAGCATTCTTTTCTATAAAATAAATTCTTCTGATTTGTTGCAGAAATTATTTGGTAAAATTTATTAAAAGTTTTCCTCTGTATTCCCAGGGCAAGTGATCTTTGGTCTTATTTGTTAACCATCTTTAGAAAGTTTTGATTTTAAAGTTACTTTGGCTTGAGAAAATAAACTTGAAATATGGCCATCTTTAACAGTTCAAATTATATTGCAATTACCTTATCTTAATCTCAGTTGTGAGTCCATCTGGTCCTGGTGCCATTATTAAATTAATACTCACATTTCCTTTATTTTTATGATTTAATCTACTTTCAGGTTTATTTTGTTAGGAAATCATTTGGTTTTTTTTCCCTAGATTTTTAAATTTTAACATACTGTTGCATTTTATAATTAATTCAAACTTTTCTATCTGAGATAATACTTCTTTTCTTGTTCTTAGTCTATACGCTTTCTCATTCTTTTCCTGAATCAGTACTGTAAAGTGTTCACCAGTTTTATGGCTGTTAAAAAAATAACTTTTAGATTTATTATTTCTCCTAAATTTTGTTTTTTTTTAAATTCATTAATTTCAGAGTTAATTTCTTATAGCTCGTCTCTTTCGGTTCATTTTGTTTTTCCTTTTCTAATTCCTTAAGATGAGTCATTATTCCATCTATTTGATCTTCCTTAATATGATGGTGCTAAAGGCTGAAAATTTTCCTGAGTTCAGATTTTGATGGCTCCTATAGGTTTAGGTGTAAAGTATCATCCTCTTCACTATTTTCAATATAGTTTACAATTTCCTTTTAATTTTTCTTTTAATCCAAGGGTTTCCTGGATATATGTTAATTAATTTCAAGGAGCTTAACGTTTTTGGCCAACATTTTATTAATTTTCTTTAATTTTACAGAGTTTGATCAGAAAATTTGAAGTACAAATTTCTACTTAAAAAATTCTTGAGATTTTCTAAAATCAATACAAGACCTACCTTGCAAATGTTCTGTGAGCATATGTGAGAATGTTTATTCTCCTTTAGAAGGATGTAAGGTTCAATCTGAATCTATTAAATAAAGTGTTGATTGAATCATTCTTTCCTGTATTTTTTTTCCAATTAGACCTGTCTGGAAGTTTGTAAATTGGTGTCTCCTATGATAATTTTATTTTTTCAAGTTTTGCTTCCATTTCTAAAAAATTTACTGCAATATAAGTAGTTGCTATGTCATTTGATGCAATTTATAAATTTAAAAACATAATATACTCTTCTTAAATTGTCCTTTTTATTATTACATAATATACCTATTTACCTCATTTTACTTTAAATTTGGTCTTGCCTGTTATTAATATAACCATCTGTTGTATGAAACAAATTGCACTCATGGCAAAAAATAGATCATCCAGGTCTCATTAAGTATGGCCTAAGAATGCTCTCCTTGTAAGAAAGGACTTCTACGAGCTACTTTCAATGTAAGTACTTATACTGCTTAACATGCATGTATTTATGTCACAAAACTATATATGATCTTGATTTATCTGATGTTCATTCAAACATTTTCCAGATTTTTCAGGTGTTGTGATCAGTTTTGACTTTTAGACAATAACAAAAACTCCTTTTACAGGTCATGCTGACCCAACTCAGCCATAATCCCACTATAAAGACCTTCTATCTTACTTTTATCTTTATGTGACTGGGCCACAAAACAGCTGCAAATTTCCAACACACGCTCCTGCTTTCCCTTTATTTATATTGTCTAATGTCTCTCTATCCCATCTTTAATTTTAACCCTTAACATTGCATAAATGAGTTCAGGGGTTATTTTTGTATATAGCATGTAACTATGCTATAGTCTTTGCCAGCTATGCCACTGTCCACACTCTTTCCCCCAGCAAAATGCTCTACTTCACCTCTACCTCTTTCCTGCACATTCTCAACTCCCCTCCTTCACCCTCTGCCCCCAGTGAGAACCTCAGAGAGCTTCTAATCCCACGATTCCCCACAATTGCCAACTCTCAGATTTTCTGAATTGATTACATATTAGAAATTTCCTTACAGCATATCCTTCCTATTTCAAGAGACCATGCACACCGATTATGGATCACATTTTGAGATACTTGATTTGTATTTAGATAGATGCATAGATGGAAATGGAGGAAATGGAGGAAATGGAAGGAAGGAAGGAAGGAAGGAAGGAAGGAAGGAAGGAAGGAAGGAAGGAAGGAAGGAAGGAAGGAAGGAAGGAAGGAAGGAAGGGAAGGAGGGAGGGAGGGAGGGAGGGAGGAAGGAAGGAAGGAAAAAGGGAAGAGGATAGAAGGGAGGGAATGACAGAGAGAGAGAGAAAGAGGACATTTATTGATCCTATTGCTGTCTTGCCTTTTTGTTTTCTCCCTTTTAAGATTTCTGCTAGGGTTCACTTGTTCAGTATTTTCAGTCTTCACTCAAGGATCTTTTTCAAAAATAGTGCGTGGTTAACATATTCTCTAAAGTCTTATTGATCCTTATATGTTTTTCTTTCACTCTGAGAGATCAATTATATCTTCTTATCTGAAAATAACTTGGCCTGTTGTCCTTTGACTGGATGTGATCCCACTGTCGGCCAGCGTTCAGTAGATGAAGTGAAAAAGGAAGTCTTTGTCCCAAGCTGTCCTGATATCTCCCTTTGTTGGTTGCTTGATCTTCTTGTCTAGAAGCTTGTAATGTTCTTCTCATTATTAAAGTTCCTGGACTTTTTCAGGATATGCCTAGGTTTGCAGTTTCTTTCAAGAATAAGACCTGTATAACTTGGAGAACTCTTACAATCTACAGCCTCAAACATTTATATATGCCAGACTAAAAAAAAAGTTCTATCATTTGTTTAATTATTGCCTCTCTTCTATTCATTTTTTCCTTTAGAAACTCCTATTTTTTCCATAGTGGGGATCCTCAGATCTTATATCCAAGTTACCTATGTATTCAATTAGGATTTTCATTTGCACTTTGAGATATTCCTTGCACCTGATCATCCAAGCTACTAATTCACATATCAACAACTACCATCTTTTCATTCAATTCATCTACTGGGTTGTTTTATTGAACAATCAAGTCATTAAATTCAAAGAAATCTTTTATCTGCTACATTTGAATTTTCTTAAGTGCAGTTTTGTTTTTGTTTTTGTTTTTGTTTTTTAACACAGGCATCTTTCTGTTATTCCAGGAATTCTCTTCTCCTGGGCTTATGCTCCAATTAATCTGATATTTTTCTCTCTCACCCGTGACCTCTTAGATTGGCTGTTATTTATCTTTGACAGTTCAGTGGGATTTAGGTCATGCTGTGGAGAGTCCCAGATGGCTGGACCTCCATGGGTGCTGGGAAGACATGCAGCCTCTGCCCCCTATGCCTGAGTGTGGAAGCTTTAGGTTTTCAGTCCCCACACACTTACCAGAAGGACACCTCTCTCTGTTCACTGCTCTCCCCATAATCATCCAGTCTTAGAGCAGAGAAGACTCCATCTACCCATTCATTCTCTGGTGCTCATGAGCCCCTGTCTTGTGGCCAATCTCCCTGTAACTTACCAGACTGACCAATCCCCTACCTCAGATATCTGAGTGCCAAACTCTCCCCAGGACCTGTTGTTTTGTAGTCTTAATCCTGGAGGTCCTTTCATAGAATTCAGAGCCTTTGTAGAGACTACACAAGAGAACAAACTACACTAATTTTCTTAGGTGTACTCACCCAGCCACCAATACCCACTTCACTTACACCCAGATGACTAGTTCAAGAAAAGTCAAATTTGAAGGAACCAAATTTAATCACCATATTCTCCAAAGCCCTTTTCCTCAATCCTTCTCCCCAATGTTTATTTGTTTGTTGTTATGAATGACTAAATAAACTCTTTGATCTCTATCTTTTGAAATAAAACATACTGAGGTTTCCCATCATTCATCATAAGACTAGGCTTTGAGAAAATTATAAATGGTTCTTCACTTTTAAGGGATCACAGACCCCAGTGAAAAACTAGCCAAAGCTAAACATACTTTCCCCAGGAGGTAAAGTGTTCTCATGTATGTTCAGAGGGTTCCCATATCTCTGGAATTCCATGAACTTGGGTTGAGAGCCTCCCAAGAGGGACAGTTGTGTCATTCCCATGCTTTTCAGAGTAAGAATCACAGAAACATTGAAACAGCTCTTAATCCTTGACCTCATTGAACATTTGCTGCTCTGTCCCTAGAAACAATCTTAATATTCCTATTAAACAGAATTCTCTCATTGGCTGGATGGAGGACTATGAGAGGACTACAGCAGAAGAGCTAGCACTCCCCAGCTTAACCTTTACTCTGCCACCTCCTATAAATTTGGAGATAAGAGAAAGCTAAAACCAAACACCTTCCATAGTAAAGGATGCCTTCCATAAATGGCAGATAATATCTACTGTTTAGAATGTTACTTCTAAAGGTAATCCTATCAAAAGGTTGCTGCATGAAAACTTTCCTTTGATAATCTCATACAATCATATGCTTTCATTTAACTCCCATTTCAAAAGCTCTGTCCCCTCAATTCCAGACCCATAAGGGTAAATACTTGGATATCTCCATTAAAAGTTCCACTTTAATGCCAACTTATCCCATATTAAACTTGTCATCTTTTCCTCCCCCTTCCCCCCAACCCCACTCTGCTTCCATTGAGCTTCTTCCCTATAATTTCCATTTCTCATAATGGCACTATTATTCTTCCAGCTGCTGAAGTGAAAACTCTGAGTCACCTTGACTTCAACTTCCCTCTATATGTGTATGTATGTATGTGTGTGGGTGTGTGTCTGTGTGTGTGTGTGTATATATATATATATATATATATATATATATATATATATATATACAGCCTCTGCCTCAATTTGACTCTTCACATAACTACAATGGTTTCCAGGAGGGTCTTCCTGTCTCTTGACCCATATACTTTTGGTCCACTTTCCCACAAAGAAGCCCAAATGATCTTTCTAAAACAAGTTTGCTCTTGTTTAGAAAGCATGTCTTCTAGAGCAATTTCCTGTCTTCAGAATAAAATCTATACCTTTTCACAGGCATTACATGAGATATGCCTACTCTAGTATAGACATCCTTCCCTCCCCTACTTGAACGCTGTCTTGACAGAATAAGCTACTTTCGGGTCTCTGAATATGCTGAGCCCTCTGAAGACTTATGGGGACTTCCATGGGCTCTCCCCTCTCCTGAAATGCCCTCTCACTTCATTTGCACTTGGCTGAATCCCCCTCTTCTTTCCAGGTTAAATTTAATCATTATCTTTTCTAGGAAGTCTGAAGTCTTGATAATAGTCTGTGCATTCCTCTATCATCACAACAACCACAGCATAACCATGCATCCCCAAGTGTCCCAGTTTTCTGAGATTACCCTTTCCTATATTATCCAATGGGAATAGCCGAATCATCCAGCATCTACAAGGTGGTCACTTATTGACCCTCCTTTGGACAGCTGGTCAGAACTTCTTCCAGTGCACTCTGGCCAACTTGTAATCAATTCTCCAGAGTATGCATCTCTCTACTGCCTGATTTTCCTTATAAACATCAAAGCACATAATAAGAGACTTATGGGCAGAAGAGGAGTATTATAATGCAATTAAAATATAGACTTAAAAATCAACATCCAACTAGACTGCTCCTAAAGTCCATTGGCCATGCCTTTTGGAGGATGGTTGATTATTTTACTCTCTCTTTTTCAGAACATTGCCCAAAGTCTCTGTTTCCCCTCTTTACAGCACTGGTGTCACTGTCCCTTTTCTTCCTTCACATGTCTGCATTTGGGTTTGTGCCACTTGCTATCATCAGTTTCCAGTAGCTTTGGGGAAAAACAGACTTTGTAGCCTTGGAATAGGATGAAAAGGAGCACTCCTTCCTCATTCATCAAAGGGCAAGTACAGGACCCTTACTGAGGACCACTGAGCGACAAGAAGCATCTACTCACCGATGACACCCCAGCTTCATGAAGAGGTGGCATCAGTGAACTGAGACATACTCAGTAGGAGAGGGGAAAATAAAAAATACAATGGAAGGAGTGAAGGAGTGAAGGAGTGAGCCTCCCATGTAAGTTACAAGTATAAGGGGACAAGTCATTTTAAGTTCTCGCCAAATTATTTTTTTAATGGTGGAGATAAAACTCGGTGATCTCTAAGTCTTCTTCCAATTATAAAATTCTTTCTATTTGATTTAAGCCCTAAGTTCTGATATTTCTATGTCAAATGCTGTTTATCAAACAAATTGCTGGAGTATTTGGAGATAGTACATGTCTTTAACTCCCATAAATACATCAAAATGACATAACCCACAGCAGATATTAACATTTACTTGTTGACTGGTTGTTCAATATTTTAGTCTCTGAATTTGTCACTTAATTATTTCAATAATTGGCATTACCCCAAATCACCAAAAGTGTTATTTCTGGCAAATGGAAGTATGCTATTTCTTATAACATTCATTTACTCTCTTAAATACAAGCCACTCATTTATCATCTTCATTTATTAATTGCTGGGATCTCCATCTACTTCATATCATTTTATGAAGTTATTATAACTATTTACACATATTATTTTTTGTTAAAGGATTATTTTGGCCATAAAAGACTTGGCCCAGGGAAATATCTGGAGAATAATAATCAACTACAAGGAATTGGTGACCCAAAATAACTTGGTCCTTAATTCTGTGGAAATGCCAAATCTTGTATCTGAAAATGGTGGGCAATATAAACAAATAGGAACTTTTAATAGATAGTACTGTTTTATTCCTGTTCATATAAGGACTTTATTGAATTTTCACAATCCAACCAAAATAGCTTCTTAGCATTCCATCTTATAGAGCAAATAATCTGTATTAGTTTCTGAGCAACTCTCATATCCAGAGACTATTTGAAGGGTTTATATCTGACTTAGGAGCTATTAGCTTGGTGCAAATGTGGGTCTTTTTGTTTGTTTTTCGGTTTATTTTATTTTATTTTATTTTATTCTGGTTTCTCATAAGTGTTTCAGTTTTGTACAGCAATTTTATAGAGAAGGGAATTTGAAATAAATCATGATGGCCCTGGTAATACCAGAGAGCAGTTCTTAACCTTAAAGTAATCACTGAACTACTTGTACTTTTTGGAAAACTAAGAATAATAATTTCCCATTACAGAATAGTAGTATAAACACTAATAACATAAAGAATTTTTTACAGATTTGTGTTCTTTGGAGGACATCTTGCAAAGCACAATGCTATTTCTAGAATGCTTTATTTCTAATGACAGAGAAAATTTTGCATTTGCATCACAAATCAAATCTGTTTGAATTTGTTTGTTACAAATAGAATTTTGGGGACAAAGGCCACAGATATTCTAGTGGAGTCACATAATCCAGTTAATGAAATTATAGATAGCAAGCCAATGATTAGAGTCCTGGTATGTGCCCTATAAGGCTTGATGGGAAAATTTAATTCCTATAACAAATGTGTTGTAATAAATATAATTTTCTTTAACCAACACATATGCAATTTAATTTCACATAGCAAACAATGATGGCATCTATACATTACATTCACAGTTATATTTAAAGTTGAAACATCTCAAGTTTAGAAGTCAGTGGTCCTTAGAACTTGTTAATATTAAGCCAAACCTGTTAAAATTACTGGAAAGTTTTCCATTCTTAGCAAACAGACTTGGAAAGAACATGAATTTTATTGTAACAAGAAAGTAGGCATGGATAAATATAATTTAAATTTAATGACAACTAGTTCATTAAATTGTTAAGTTACCCCTATCACTGCTAGACTCAGTTATAGTTTCTAGTTAGGGCTGAATTAAAGAATATGAGCCTCATAATTTTCTGTAACCAACCAATATGCCAATAATAATATTAACAGTAGGTAACACTTATCAAGTACCTACAATGTGCCAGGAATATTAACTATGATATTTTATTTAATTCACAAAACTATCCTATGAAGTGGCTATTATTATGATTCTCTTTTTACAGATGAGGAAATGATAGTACCAAGAGGGAAAGGTCACAGTAGCACAACATAGGTTCTCACAGGTCGTCAACTCCCCAGCTTTATTCCCATCACCTAGAGTGGTGTCTCTCAAGCTATTTTTTCATGATCATCCCCTTAAGGAGAATTTATAGACATTTTTCCCTATTCACCCCCCACCCCATGGAATTTCAATACCACCGATATACTGCATATATGCTTATGTTCTATTTGTATATCCATGCCTTTACATTAAAGGAATACGTTTTTCACCTCTCTCAAAAAACCAAATTTCACCTGATTGGAGGTGATAGCATCCCTGCTGAGAATACATGTTCTAGAGCAATACTTGACTGGAGACTGGCATGATCTGATTCACCATTAAAAGAAGGTGCTAGAGATTTCCAGCCAACCAATATGACAATGTAAAATGCTTCAGAGTGTCATTCCTCTACATATTTGTTCTAGTTTGCTAGCTGCTGGAATGCAATATACCAGAAACAGAATGGCTTTTAAAAAGGGGAATTTAATAAGTTGCTAGTTTATAGTTCTAAGACTGAGAAAATGTCCCAATTAAAATAAGTCTATAGAAATGTCCAATCTAAGGCATCCAGGGAAAGATACCTTGGTTCAAGAAGGTTGATGAGGTTCAGGGTTTCTCTCTCAGCTGGAAGGGCGCATGGCGAACATAGCATCATCTGCTAGCTTCTTCTCCTGGTTTCCTGTTTCATGAAGCTCCCCAGGAGGCATTTTCCTTCTTCATCTCCAAAGGTCGCTGGCTGGTGAACTCTGCTTCTTGTGGCTATATTGTTCTGTTCTGCTCTCTCTGAATTTTTCATTCTCCAAAATATTTCCTCTTTTATAGGACTCCAGAAACTTATCAAGACCCGCCCAAATGGGTGGAGACATGTTGTCACCTAATCCAGCTTAACAACCACTCTTGATTAAATCACATCTCCAGGGAGATGATCTGATTACTGTTTCAAACATGTAATATTGAATAGGGATTATTCTGCCTTTACAAAATAGGATTTTGATTAAAACGTGGCTTTTCTAGGGGACATACATTCTTTCAAACCAGCACAATATTCTTTAAACAACTAGCAAAAACTGGCAGAGCCATCTCTCTCAAAATGTCAGGAAACAGTTAAAAGATTACAGTAACTGAACAAGTGCTGAATCAAGAAAATGCAGTTTTAAAAATGGGAGATGATTACACCAAAAGCATGAGCAACAAAAGAAAAAATAGACTAATGGGATTTCATCAAAATAAAATACTATACATGAAAGGACCTCAGCATGTAAGTAAAAAGACAACTTACAGAACAAGAGAAGACACTTAGAAACCACTTATCTGATGGTTTAATATCCAGATTATATAAAGAAGTCCTACAACTCAACAACAAAAAAGACAAACAGCCCCATTTAAAAATGGGCAAGATATTTGTAGACATTTTCCAAAGAAGATAGACAAATGGTCAAAAAGCACATGAGAAGGTACTCAACATCATTAGCCATTAGGCAAATGCAAACCAAAACCACAATGAGATACGATTTCACATCCAATAGAATGGCTACTATTAATAGTAAAAAAAAAAAAAAAAAGAAGAAAATTGTAAGTGTTGGAGAGGATGTGGAGAAATTGGAACACTCATTCATTGTTGGTGGGAATGCAACATGGTGCAACTGCATAGAAGACAGTTTGAGAGCTTGTCACAAAATTAAAATATGGCCATACAATCCCACCTCTAAGTATATACCCCAGAGAATTGAAAGCAGGGATTAAACAGATATTTGCACACTGATGTTCAGAGTAGCATTTTCACAATTGCCAAAAGATGGAAGCAACCCAAGTGTCCATCAACAGATAAATGGATAATTTCGTTATATACATGCAATGGAATATTATTCAACCATAAAAATTAAAGAAGCCCTGATAAGGCAACAACATGGATGAATCTTAAAGATATCATGTTGGGTGAAATAAGTCATATGCAAAAGGGCAAATATTGTAGATCTCATTGATAGGAAACAGAATAAGAAATTCATAGAGTCAGAAACAAGAATATAAGTTATCAGGGAATGGGGTAGGGGTAGGGAATGTGGAGTTAATGCTTAATTGGTACAGAATTTCTATTTAGGGTGATGAAAAAGTTATGGTGATTGATGGTGATCACAGAAGCACAACAAAATTATTAATGTAATTACCACCACTGAATTGTATACTTGAATGTGGGTAAAAGGAGAATTTTTAGGTTGCTTATACATTACTAGAAAAAAATTAAAAATAACAAAACAAAAGCATAGGTCTGTATGTGAATCCTAATGTAAACTATGGGCTATAGTTAATAGTACAATTATAATAATACTGTATCATCAATTGTACAAGGTTACCACACTAATGCAAAGTGTAAATAAGAGTAAAAATGTGTGTGAGTTGGGTATATGGGAACTCTGTATTTTCTGCATGATTTTTCTGTAAATCTACAATTTCTTTAATATAAATTAATTAACTATATTCTGGAGAATGGGTTGTAAGGGGAAAAGAGAAGAAGCAGAAAGATTGTCTGGAACGTATTTTAAAGGTTATGAGAAGAGACAAATGTGGACAAGCCTAAATCCCTGACTGCTCATTGGAATCATACAGGAAGCTTTTTTCCTTCGGTTTTCCCCAATGAGATTTTTTTTTATCACAATTGACTTTTTTTTCCTTTTTTGTGAAAAATAACATATATACAAAAAAACCATGAATTTTTATTACAATTGACTTTTTTCCCTTTTTGTGAAAAATAGCATATATACAAAAAAGCCACAAATTTCAAAACACATTACAACAATTAGCTGTGGAACAGATTTCAGAGTTTGGTATGGGTTACCATTCCACAATTTTAGGTTTTTACTTCTAGCTGCTCTAAGATGCTGGAGACTAAAAGAAATATCAGTACAATGATTCAGCAATCATATTCATTTGTTATACCCTACCATATAGGAAGATTTTTGAAATTCTCCTTCCTGGGCCAAATCACAATCTCTGGAGGGTGGCAGCCAGGCATCAATGACTTTTTTCCAAAACCTCCCAGGTGATTCCAGGATGTAGCCAGGATTAGGAGCCCACCGAAAGGGCTCTGTTTCCATCCCCTCCCTTCTCAGGAGCTGAGCAAAAAGCTGATTCCACACATCTGAATAAGCTTATCAGAAGAACTCAGGGCCTCTGGCTGATGCTTGTGACTGAGCACTGGAGGTTCCCCTTTTCTGACATAGCATCTCTTCAACCAGAAGGGACTCTTTGTCACATAGTTGGCTAAATGTTCCCTGCCCCACATCCAATTCCCCTATAATCATATAAAATGACAGAAAGGCAGGGTCTCTGTCCTGGACCCATTGATAGTGTATGCCACCCTGCCTCCCTGGAATAGAGTTAAGGTACTCTGCATTCGTCTGCTCCTCTGCTTATAAGTTTACTTGTTCTTACGTTTTCACATCCTGTCATTAACAGTGTGTATCTGTACTCCCTTTTATGCCAGGAATCCAATACACTTGGCTGATTGAATGAATGTGAAGACGTGGAAACAGAGTGTGTCCACTTCCTAGGGCTGACTTACAAGTACCACAGATTGGATGGTTTAAAACAAATGTATTATGTCACAGTTCTGGAGGCTAAAAGTCTGAAATTAAGGTGTTGACAGGTGACAGGGCCATGCTTTCTCTGATGTCTAAAGGGAAGAATCTGTTATGTGCCAGTCTCCCAGTGTCTAGTGACTAACAGCAACCTTTGGTGTTGCTTGGCTTATAGCAGCATAGCTCCATCTCTGCCTCCAACATATGGCCATTTTCTCTCTTTCCCTATCTCTGTCTCTGTCTTTGCCCATATTTCCTCTTCCTATAAGCACACCAGTCATATTGGATTAAGGCCCACCTTGCTCTTGTAATACCTCGTTTTAGCTTTCCTGCCTCCATTTGTAATGACCCTGGTTAAATTTCAACAATTATCTTTTGAGGGAGACATAATTCAATCCATAATTCATAGGAATCAAGAACATTTATTATAACAACATATAATCCAGGCTATTCATGACACTGCTATATATAATAGAAAAATACTAGACACAACCTAAATGTCCATCCATAGGGGGATGGTTGAATAAACTGCAATATATCCACACAGTAGAATACCATTCGGCTGTAAAAAAAAAAAAAAAAAAAAAAAAAAAAAAAAAAAAAAAAAAAAAAAAAAAAAAAAAAAAAAAAAAAAAAAAAAAAAAAAAAAAAAAAAAAAAAAGAATGAGAAAGATAAAAGTAGAGGCACTCTACAAGAAAGACAAATTGTCAATAAATATATGAAAAGGGAAATGCAAACTAAAACAACAATGAAACACCACTAAACACCATCCAGAATAGCTAAAATTGAAAGGATTGACAATACTAAATGTTGGCAAAAATATGGACAACTCAAACTTGCAGACGCTGCTGGAGGAGATATAATTGATCCAACCACTTTGAAAAAGTGGCAATAAGTAAATTGCCAGTAGATTCAATACCTACTAAAGTAAGCATGTGAATACCCTGTAACCCAACAATTCTCTGTGTATGTGAGCATAGAGAGAGAGAGAGAGAGAGAGAGAGAGAGAGAGAGAGAGAGAGAGATCCAGGTAATAGATATGTAAATATATGTTCACCAAAGATATGTACATAGAAGCACTATTTGTAAATATAAAAAACTGGAAGGAAAAAAACAACAAATATCCCACCACAAAATACATCTATGATATTAGATATCAGGAAAGAGAAGACCCTTGGTGGGGTGAGTGGCAAGAATGGAGCACAAGGGTCCTTTCAGAGTCTGACAGTCTTCTGTTCTGTGCTCTAGATGCTGCTTACATGAGCATGTTTACCTTGTAGAAATTCATCAACGTGTACCAATGACATGCTCTTTTCTATATGTATACTATATTACAATTAAAAGATTACAATTTTAAAGAGTCAAAAACCTCTATCAATTAATATGGTATTAATATTTAAATAAAAAGAATAAAGTGTAAGAGTTTGTAGTATATATATATATATATATATATATATATATATATATATATATAGTGACCTTTTCTGTAAGAAAAAAAGGAAAGATATATATTTGCTTATTTTTTAAAGAAGAAACATAAGAAGAATATAAATGAGAAACTAATGAAAATGATTTCCCATACTACATGAGTAAAAGTAGGTAAAAGAGTGAAGGATTTTGAAATGCAGCAGCTGAGACCACTGCTTAATCATTATCTCCACAACTGGAGATCTCGAGTTGCATTTTAATAGTCACCACCCTTGCTAACCAGAATTCTATTCCTAACAAAAATATTATTTTGAAATTAACAAGATAAAATCATAATTTTAGACTCTTCCTCTCAAAATTGGGATAATTTGTCACCATCAGACCCACTCTAAGGTACACAATAAAATGGGTTCCACAGCAAAAGGAAAAGGACCCCAGATGGCAGTTCAGAAATTCTAGAAGGAATGTAGAACAACAGAAAATATAATATGTGAATGACTCTAAATGACAATTGATTATCTAAAACAATAGTAATAATAATAATATCTGGTGGAATCTAAAATATGTATGGATTTGAATTACATCATAACAGTCCGTAATTTATGGGGGTGATTCATGAAAGTGCTATAAGATCTCTGCATTTTATGGGAAATAGTAAAGGTATTCATTTCTTAAACTATAGTAAGTCAATGATGCATGTTATAGTACATGGTAGCCACTAAAAGAATCGTCAAACAGTTTAAACCAAAAGCTAGTAGAAAGGGAAAATAGTATATAATAAAAGAGTATTTAATCAACTCAATAGAAGACAAGAAAAGAAGGGAAAGGAAGATAGAATGGAAAAGACATGTAAAAAGCAAATAGTGGTGGGTTTAAACTCAAATATATCAATAATTACATTGATGTACCAGACTAAATATTCCAATTTAAAAAAAAGATTGAAGATGGTATGATGGCGGCTCAGTGGCAGAATTCTCACCTGTACTGCCAGAGACTCAGGCTCGGTTCCCAGAGCCTGCCCATGCAGAAAAAAAAAGATTGTCAGAATGTATGGCATACTGTACTTTCAAAATTTAGCCACAAAAATATATTCTATCTCAGGTCTTCTTACAGTGTGATGTTGGCACTCATCCATCAAGAAAACGTAATCTGCTAAGGACATTTTTAAATGTTTAGAAACAAATCATAGTAAAAACACCACCAAATGTGAGACAGCTAAAGCAGTATTTAGAGAAGAATTTATAATTTTAAATACATTTATCAGAAAACAAGAAAGACTAAAAATAAATTAGCTACGCATTAAACTCAAGAAGTTGTATTAAAAAGCAACAGAGCTAAACCAAAGATATAAGTGGGAAAAAATAATTAGCTGCAAAACAGGCAGAAATCAATAAAACAGAGAACAAAGAAACTGTAGAGTAAAAAAATTAGCAAAAAAAACTAGTTCTTTGAAAAGATTAGTAAACTCACATTTTCAAAACTTCTTGAGAAAAAGAAATCCAAATAAAATACAGGACAAAGCAGGGAATAACAGACAAAAGTTAACTAAATTGATAAAAATAGTAGCATTCTGGGCAAGCAACGGTGGCTCAGTGGAAGAATTCTCACCTGCCATGCTGGAGACCTGGGTTCGGTTCCTTGTGCCTGCCCATGAAAAAAAAAAATACATATTCTGTTAATAAATATGAAATCCAAGGTAAAATGTACAGCTTTACAAATGTATATATATATATATATATATTTAAACACAAATTTATGAAATGCCTAAAAGACATACAGAACTATAATAGACCAGTAAATATTGAAGAAATTATACTTGTCTTAGTCTGCCAATCTACTGTGACAAATAGTTCACACTAGTTGGGTTAAGAACAGGAATTTATTATCTCATGTTTTGGAGGCTGGAAGTGCAAAATCAAGGTGTTGGTAAAACCATGCTTTCTCCCAGAAGTCTGTGCCATTCTAGTCCTGGCTTGCTACAATCCTTGGAGTTTTTTGGCTTGCATCTTTACCTCCCATCACACGGTGATATTCTTGATCTCCTCCTTTCATCTACTCTTCCAATTACTACTGACTTCCAGCTTCTGGCTCCTCACTCATGCACTCTGAATTTCTTGTTTATAAAGAAAACCAGAAATACAGGTAAAGGACCACCCTGATTCAGTTGGGATACATTAACTATTAATAGATCTTCAAAGGGTCCTATTTACAAATGAAATCACACCCCAGGAATACAGATTAAGATGAAGAACATGCCTCTGTTAGGGTATATAATTCAATCTATCACAGAGTCAATAATTTCTTCTCTTAATAAAACATGTTCAGATGGCTTCAACTGGTGACTTTTGCCAAACTTTTAGGAAACAATGAATGTCTATGTTATACAGTGCTCAGAAAATAGAGTAGAGAAATCTGCCAACTGACTTTTAGACTAATTTGATCTTCATTTTAGAACCATATAAAGAAAATACAATAAAATAAAATGATAGACACATTGTGCTAATGAATATAGATGCCAAAAAACAAAATCAAACGTAACAGTCCTTGGAAACAAAGCTCATCACAATCAAATAGGATTTATTCCAGGAGTAGAAGATGGCTAACTCCAGAAAACCTGTCTGTGTAATCATCACATTAAAAGACTAATGGAGAAAAATAGCATGATTATCTCAACTGATACATAGAAAACATTTCCTAAGTTTCAACATCTATCTACAATGAAAGCTTTTAGAAAACTTTTACAGTTTGTTAAATGCTAACAATGCAATATACAAGAAATGAAATGGCTTTTTAAAAGGGAATTGATTAAGTTACAAGTTTACAGTTCTAAGGCCATTAAAATGTCCAAACTAAGGCATCCAGAAATAGAAAACCTTGACTCAAGGAAGGCCAATATTTGTCACAAGGGAAGGCACATGGCTGATATCTGCTGGTCCTTGTTCCTGGTTATGTTGCTTCCAGTTTCTGATGCCACTGGTTTCCTCTCTAAGCGTCTGTGGACCTTCACTTACCAACTCCAGGACACAACTCTGGGTTCTGGCTTGCTAAACACTCCATGGGAAATCACACAGTGAGTTCTGCTGGGCTCTGTATCTCCAAATGTCCTTGTCTAGGGGTTGCTCTCTCTGTCATCACTCTAAGCATCTCCAAATGCCTGAGACACTGTTGGCTGTGAGATTTCTCCAAAATGTTTCCTCTTTTAAAGGTCCCCAGTAAACTAATTAAGACCAACCTTGAATGGCCAGAATTACATCTCCATCTAGTCAAAAGGTGTACCCCAACTGGGTGTGTCACATTTCCATGGAAACAATACAATCAAAAGCTTCCACCCTACAATATTAAACCACGATCAAAGAACATGGTTTTTCTGGGGTACCCAACAGTTTCAAACTGGCACAAAATCAATAATAGAAAAGCACTTCTTTAACTTAATAAAGACTATTTTATCCAAAACTAACCCCTCACTACTATTTCAATGGGAGATGAAAGTGAAAAGCAAAAAATAATAAGTTCACTTAATCATCCAAAAAAAAAAATACTTTTCAGGTACCTGTTATGTGCTATATCTGGTTCTGTATGCTGGGGATTCAGTATTGAACAAGACAGATAAGGCCCCTGCTCTCTTGTAGCTTAAATTCTAATGTAGGGCATAGATAATATACAAGTAAAGTATCTGGTAGTGGTAAATAGCTATGATGAAAATCATAAGGGCAATTGAATAGGGATTATGGGGTGGGGAGCAGGTAAATTGGATGTCGGGAAAAACTCCTAAAGAGGTAATTTTTACACTGCATTATGAATGATGTTAGGACCTAACCATGCTATGGTCTTGGGGAAGAGCATTGCAATCACAAGGACAGCTGACACATGGGCCCAATGGAGAAACAAGTAAAAAAGAGAGTGAGCGCATAGCCTAATGGAGCTTGAGGTCACGTGTATGACCAAATGATGTAGAGGAGGACAAAGGCCAGATTATGTACAAGGCCTTGCCAGCTAGTGTAAAGAATTATATCCAAAATATAGAGAGCCTTAGAGAGTGGCCTGATCTCATTTATGACCTGAAACACTAACCTTGGATCCTCAGAAAATAAATCAAGTAGGAGAGCAAGAACTGAAACAGGGAATGAATGAGAGATGACCAAACAACATAGACTATTTTTAAAGCACTTCATTCATTCACTTACAAATATTTTTTAGTGCTCACTATACAGTAAACCATCTGCTAAGCATCAGTGAGATGAAAAAGAGAGATGAGTGTAGTAGAATGAATTATATACCCCAGATAAAACGTGTTCTTAATCTTAATTCCATTTCTGTGGGTATGATCCCATTGTAAATAGGCCCTTTTGAAGTTATTTTTAGTTACAAAGTGGTCAACTGAATCAGGATGGGTATTAATCCTATTACTAGAGACCTTATAGATAAAGCCACAAAGAGAAGCCAGAAGTCAGCAAGAACCAGAGAGAGAAAGGAAAGGGCATTTCCATGTAACAGGGAAAGCCCAGGAACCCAAGGACTATCAGCAGCCAGGCCCAGAACACCACAGCCTTCAAGGAGAAAGCATCACCTTGCTGACATCTCAGTTTTGAACTTCTGGCCTCAAACTTATGAGCCAATAAATTCTGTTATTTCAACCAATCCATTGTATGGTACTTGTCATAGAGCCTGGAAAGCAAGACAAGAGCTAAAAGAAAGGGATATTGGCTCAAAAGAGGCTTAATTTGGTCCTCTTGGTCATCTTTTGTTTTGTTTTTGTTTTACTTTGTTTTGTTTTTGTTTGGGACATTTAAAGAAACAACAGAAACTAAATATCCACAAAAAATGAAGGTATGGTGAATGGGCTGGGATCAGGAGTCCAGTCAGAGCACATGGGTTTAAATACTTTCCTATTTACTTTCCCAGGTAGTGGTAGCAGGGCAGGCCCTGAGGGTCTATGTGGCACAGACCAATAGCAGCAGCAGCTGCCACACCATGAAGCGACACTTGTACCTCTCCGTTATCTCCTACACAGGCATGCTCCGGCCCATCTTCAAGAAGAGCAAGAAAGAACTGGTACTGGCACTAGGGGTGTTGGACTATGTGACCAATGTGACCAAGCCTGTGGTCTACAGGGAATACTGGTCCCTCCTCATTGACCACGGGGCCATGCTGTTCAGCATTTCAGGCAGGTCAAGCAGAATGGGCAGGTGCTGGCTGAACTGCATACCTTCCATCAGCACACCCCAGACCTCTCCCTCAGATTATCAGTAGCAGAAGTATTTGGTCAGGAGTGTGAAGAACAGTTTGTCTTCAGGAACCCCCTTGTCTTCCAGCTCAAAGTCTCCAAGATCCTCATTGTTGTAGACATCGAGGACAATGGAGAAATGGCATGCATCAGATGTCCATGCATGGGTGACCAGGCCCCCGCCAGCTAATCACCAGCTTGGATAACAACAGCTTTCCTGGGTGCACAATGTCATCCAGGTGGACATGGCTCCGGCCTCTGTGTTGGAGGCTGACAGTCACTCCAGAGAGACCATCCCTGTGATATCTAGAGATGGGGCTGAGCCCTGGGCCAGGGGCAAGGGGACTGAAGTCAGATGAACAAGGACACTGCCCCAAGACAGGGGCCTACCACAGAGTGGCTCCCCTGGGGCCCAGGCAGGGAGGTCAGGGCACCTGAGGAGATAGCCAATCTTCTCCTGCAGTTGGGGGCACTGACACTAATAAACTGCCTTTTAATTAAAAAAAAAAAAAAAAACAGGGAAAAAAGTAAATAAGATGGTAAGCAGGTAAGAGTGTACATATGGATGCAAGACTGAAAAACATCATACAGAAAAACCTAAATTTCCTAATATTAAATAGATATGATGACATCCATAAGGCACCAACACAGCAATTAAGGGAGTAAGTTTTGGAGAGTCGCATACTTGTTTGGTAATCCCAGCTGTACCACTGTGACTGTTTGGGGCAGGTTATTTTCACCTCTCTGAGCATTCAGTATATATTAACTACCACATCTATCATTTTTACTACTTTAACTACAAGGGTTACTGCTGCTACTGCTACTTTTGCATGTCTTTATAATCCCTGGAGTGCCTGACAGTTGCTGATATTGAGGCAAAGATAACGTTTTTCAGTTTGACTTATGCAAATAGATATAATTAGATCTTACAGACACCAGGGGTGTTTTTTAGCAAGGAGAAATCCCGAGAAAGAAAAGTTTGTGCAAATTAAAAAGCAAGTCAAAAGTAAAACTAAATTGTGACACTGCTATAGAGCAGGATGCATTAGAAAATATCAGTTAAAAAGTCTGACTGATTTGGGTTTAAGAGTCAAGTTCTTGACCAGTTAGAGTAAGTTAGAACAATAAACTGGAAAGAGCTCATTCCTGTCAGAGTGTCAGAAAGCACACTGCTAACTAAGTGTGCACCCCAAGCCACTATGCCCTTGCCTCTGTTTTATAGTCAGCAAATTTCAAGTCCAAGTTGGCTTTGCATATAATTGATGCTCAAGAAAATTTATCTATCAATTTAGGTTGTTTATCAATTAGGTCATTCATGGTTTGGTTTCCCACTCTTCTTCAGATACAGAGCATTCCCAAAATTCACCTTGTTTACAAACATCAGATCCTCAGACAATGGAGACCCTACTTGATGGAGTGAAATTCAAACCAGGAGTTTGTAGTATTTACTACGGAAAAAGAAAAGGTAATTTGCTTTATTATGGATCTGTACAAAGATTCGGAGAAGCCGTTCTACCTCTCTAGAAGCTTGACTCAGAAACTGAACAGAATATTTATGGGAACAAGGAGATGAACACCTGAACAAGCTGGAAAACATGGCAAGGATGAATGCCAAAGCTCATAGCAAAATGTTTGGCAAGAAAAAGAACATTAAAGTAGTGCAAAGCACACAGCTTATTCAGTCATTAATTTTCCCCTCCAAGTTTCACTTTGAAAAACAAATAGTGCAGACTAGTCAGTGTTTCATAATGGAAAAAAGAGCATACTTTAGGAACTAGTTCAGGGAGATATTTTAGTTCCTTTGCTTTGTTTTCTACATAATTATTTGACTATTTTTTGTACTTCCTTTCCTCGGGGAAATATTCTGAATCTGACCTGATTTTTTTTAAAGCTATTTCATTGTGTGCAAAATACTTTTGGTATCTGTGAATTTACAAAATGTTCTTAACCTCAAAAGAAAATAAATAAACTAGAGAAAAGTAAAACAAGTCCAAATCATCAAGTACATTTTTTGAAATCCCTGAAGTGTAGGAAGAATGTAGGTGGAACAGAATAACATTCAGGCTTGGGCTACAACCTAGAGATATCTTTGAAGATGCCAAAAATGATTTCATATGAATAGTTGTGTGTGTTTTTTTTTCTTTTAAGACCTCTTAAAAAGTTTGGGAAGAGTTGGAGAAAAAGCATGGAAGTGGCAAGCTTAGTAGAATTCAAAGTTCAGCAATGTTAGCTTTCTTCAGCCCATCAAGCTTACCATTCTAATAATGATTCAATTCCATTTGAAATAATGTAATAAATATGATTGGGGAAGGCACAATAGTAATTGTTAAGGGTGGATAGAAATAAGAACAAGAGTAGTTTAAGATGATGAAATGGGGTAAAAATGAAAAACGGTATTATAATATTACATAATATTATAAAATATATTATAGAGACGGTCTTCTCCCAGAGGTCAAAGGGAAACAAACTCTACTTCTCACTGTTCAAATCCTTCTCATCCTTCAAGGTCAGCTTTGGTCCCATATCTGATCCAGCCTCTATGAAACTTTCCAGTCCACTTATTGTTTGTACCACAAATTTGTTGTCATGATAAATGGTCCTTGATTTTAGTTCCAAAACATATAAGGAGTGACTTTTGGCCTGAGGAAGAAGGCAGCATAGCATAAGGAAAGGGCTTTGGAGCCAGATGACATAAGTGTAAATCCCAGGATCACTTCTAACTAGTTGGGCAACTTTGGGAAAGTTATTTCATCTCTCTAAATCTCAATTTCCCCATCTATGAAATGAGAATAGCTCCTCCCTCATGGTGTTGTGAGACTCAAATGAGACTATTCTGTACTTAGAATACTACTAGGCATAGATGTTACCAACATAAGTGTCAGTTAGCTACAACTTATGTTTCATAGAAGTGTATTCAATTATGCAGGGAGAAGGCAGCATAGCATAAGGAAGGGACTTTGTAGCCAAATGACATTTTGGTACAAATCCCAGGATCGCTGCTTACTAATTGGGCAACTAAGTATATTCATCCATGCATTCTGCAAATATTAACTGAAAGCCTCCTCTGTGCCAGGTACCATTCAGGCACTGGACCCTAAGAGGTGAACAAGACAGACAAGGTCCCAGACCTCATGGAGATTCTATTCTCACCCAAACCAGAAAATAAGCTCCATTAAGAAAGAAAACACCATATATCCTTTCGCATTCCCCCAACAGTGCTTTGACAACACTGACAGTAGGTGTTTGAGAGTGAATTGTAGTAAATGGAAGAAGTAAGACATAACTTCATAAATCTTGAAATACTGGACTGAGAAAAATGGTGATTATGTGGACAAACCAATAATATTCTTCTAAGAAGATCTTCTGGAATTTAGTCCTTTGAATTTCTTAAAAGTCAACTCCTTGGTAACTTCAAAAATAATGCATTTTTTCTGGAGTGATGCAAATGTTCTAAAAATTATCATGGTGATGTATACACAACTATGTGATGATATTGTGAGTCACTGATTGTATACTGTGGATGGATTGTATGTGTGTGAAGATTCTTCAAAAAAAATATTTTTAAAATAATAATGTAGGGGTGCAAGGGTAGTTTAGTAGTAGAATTCTTGCCTGTCATGTGGGAGATCCAGGTTCAATTCCTGGCCCATGTACATCCCCCCTCCTAAAAAAAAATCAACAAATGGTGCTGCAATAATGGGATACTCACATAGAAGAAAGAATGAAATGCGACCCCACTATATAGCATACCAAAAAATATATAATAATAATGTATTGCACAAAGTTTCCACTGCACCATACAATGTTTTGGTCATGTGGTAGGGGAATGCATGTCATGGTGTACAGTCTGGATTGTGATGTTCAGCTGATAAGTTCAGTCTGGTGCATCTGACTGCCAATTGAGGACCTTGGATTTGCTCCTTGACTTTGTTAAATACTTGCTTTAGAGCAGCAAGAAGTAACCATGTAGTCAGTGTGACTGCAGAAGGCCAGAGACCCAGGGACACCTAATAAAGGACCTTCACTCCTTTAAGACTTGGTTTACTATTATAATGTATGTTCCTGGGTGGCTGCCGTGGCTCAGCAGGCAGAGCTCTGACCTGCCATGCTGGAAGTCTGGAGTTCGATCCCTGGTGCCTCCTGCCCATATGCAAATTTAAAAAAAAATGTATGTTCCTCTAAGGCAATTAATAAGTTACGCTACTGTCTTAGCTTGCCAGAGATGCTGTGACAAAGACCACACAATGGGTTCTTAAACCATGTGAGTTTATTGGCTCATGGTTTTGGAGGCTAAAGTCCAATCTCAAAGTATTGGCAGGATTTATTTTCTCCCCAAGTCAGTGCCACTCTGGTAATGGCAGTTCTTAATCACATGGCAATGTCCTTGGTTTCCTCCTGTATCTTTCTCTGAATTCTGTCTTCTCTGACTGCATCTGAATTTCTTCCCTTTATAAGGCCTCTAGTAACACAGATTAAGACCCACCCTGATTGGATTTGGCCACATCTTACCTAATAATAACATCTTCAGAAGGTCATATTTACAAGTGTTTTCACTTACAGGAACATAGATTAAGAATAAGAACATGTCTTTTGTTGGGATACATGATTCAATCTGCCACAGCTGTTAACATTTATATACTCTTCAGGGTAAATATGGACCTGATCTTTTATTTAAAAAAATAACTTTAAGAGTTTTTATTATAATTATAAAAAATATTGTTTATTTTAAGAAACTGGAAACCATAATTTACATACAAACAATCGTTCTTAAGATCAAGTTTTGACTTGATCCGAGAAGTGGGAATGTAGAGCCTAGAAGTGGGAATGAGGTCTTCTAATTCTGTATAGCTTAATGTAATACCCAGATACATCCCAGAGTATGTTGGTCAGATAATTAAAAAGTATTGGCAATTCAGTGATAGAATGCTTGCTTTCCATGTGGGAGACCTGGGTTCGATTCCCAGACAATGCACGCCCCCCCCCCAAAAAAAAGAAGAAAAAAGTATTGGCAAAATCCCTTGAGGGACTGGAAAGAAAACATGGAACTATTAAACTTTCCCAACTTGGAAACCTCTGGTACTGTCTCAGACATTAGTAATAGACCAAGCTCCTGATCTTAAGCCTTACTCTTATGAAACATTTCTGTAGCAGAGAAGCTAAGCCCACCTATAATTATGTATAAGAATTACTTCCAGAGAACCTCTTTTGTTGCTCAGATGTGGCCTCTCTCTCTCTAAGCCCAACTCTGCAAGTAAAATGATTACCCTCCCCTCTACATGGAACATGACGTCCAGGGGTGTAAGTCTCCCTGGCAACATGGGACATGACTCCCAGGATGAGTCTGACCCTGTCACTGTAGGATTCACACTGCCTACCTGACCAAAATGGGAAAATAAATGTAACAAAATAAGGCATCATTGTTTAAGACATCTCAAATATAGTTGAGAGGCTATTCTGGTAGTTTCTCTCATGTAAGCTTCAGATAGATATTTCTAATTGTAATGTTATGCCAAGCCCCAACAGCATTCCTGTAAATCATAAAGAATACCCAGGGCTCTATCTGAGACTCTTTACAAGTTTTACTCACTAAGTTTATTTTTCAGAAGCCTAAAACTTCCAGATTGTTTCTCAGCCAGATAAGCCCTGAAACCCTGAGTTACCAATCTCTCCATGAGCTTCAACCAGTTGCATCCCCTTATCCCATGATGTCAACACCCCTTTTCAGCATGAAGAAGCTAGAATGGTCATTATCCAAATATTCTTAAAGATTGGGAGAAGGTCAAAGTAGAAGGAGGAGTTATAACAGAGAAGATAGAATTTAACAAATGAATATGACTACTGAATCATTATATTGATATTTCATTCTAATCTTCAGTGTCTCAAAACAGCTGCAAGGAAATACCTGAAATGATGGAAACTGTTACCCATACCATACTTTGAAATTTGTTCTGAAGCTACTATTAAAATATACTTCAAAATTTATCACTTTTTGTATATGTTATATTTCATAATAAAATATGTTTTAAAAGATCAAGTTTGAGAACTGTGCAGAAACAAAAGTATTGTCTTGAGAATTCAGGGGACCTGGTTTTTACTTGTGGCTGTAATTAAATAGCTTGATGAACTTTAAACTGCAAAATAACTTCTCTGGGCCCCAGTTTCCATATCTATACAATGAAAATACTTAGGCACGTCTTCCATCTCTGATTTTTTAAATTTTTAATTAAATAATCATTCTCCACAGGCCCACCCCTTTCATCCAGTTATTTTATTTGAAATAACAACCTCGTATGACAGTTATTCTTTTATAATGAGGAAATCAAGATTCAGAGAAGTTCATTTTTTTACCCAAGGACATAGGATATGGGGGAAAAGTGTGATTTAAAGGTGTCTCCTAACTCTAAGTCACAACTTCTTTCTACAAATATACAGTTTCCTTTAATTTACTGGGGTATGAAATGGCTTTATTTGAGAAGAGAGAATGATCCTGACAACAAAAGGAGTAGCTCTCTCTGTTTTGCATTTGCAAAGAATAGGTTAAAAAGTTGAATCTTACCTAGAGAAAATATCTGAATTCATTGAATGGACAGCGATGCTGTAAAAGGTGTGCCCTTAAATAAAAAGGACCTTTGTCTTTTTTCCACCTGTGTCTGAATGATACTGGAGATGTATAATCAGAAAACAAGATGGCAGACAATTCAAACCTAACCATAACAAACACCCAAGGACTGTCGGACATTAGTCATTGTGTCAGTGACTCCTACAACCCTAGCAAAGAGAAGTTGGCCACCCACTCCCACTGCTGGAGGAACAGTCCCCTAAATGACCACTGCTGATTAGTTTGGGGATAGCGACACGTCCCATGGCCAGCCAATTCACAGACTGCTCACTGAGCCAAGATATGGCCTGGCCAATAAATGCTTCTGCAACAGAAATTATAGTTATCATGTGAGCCCACCAGAGTGCCTATCTCAGGAATTTGCAATCATAAAATATAGAAAACACAGGTCACTCAGTAGCCAGGGGAGAACAGAGAAGACACAGGATGCACAGTGCTTTCAGATTAGTTGGGTCACCCAGAGAAGAACTATTGGGCTCCTACTTCAGAAGATCCTTGACTTGTCTTGAATTTCAACTCATTTCCTAGTTCTCATTCCACTGCCCACAAGTATTGTTCTACTGTGAATCCTGTCCTTAGATTTCTCAGAGACCATATTCCAAAATAATGTATATACTGCTACATTAAACTTTTAAAAGAATAAATGAAATATCCATCAAGATGAACGACTAACCAATGGAATATTATTCAACCATAAAAAAGGAAAGAACTGCAACATGCATGAACTTTGAAGATATCATGTTGAATGAAATGAGCCAGACACAGATGGACATATATCACATGATTTCACTAATATGAAATACCTGCAATAAGCACATCTATAGAGATGGACAGTAGATTATAGGTAACCAAGGGCTGGGGAAGGCAGAGTGGGGAATGAGAAGTTATGCTTAATGGGCTTAGAGTTTCTGTTTGGGATGATGAAAAAGTTTTGATAAGGTGGGGATGGTAGCACAATACTGTGAATGCAATTAATATCACAGAATTGTGAACATAAAAGTGGTTAAACTGGGAGATTTTGTTTTGTATATGTGTTATCATAATTTTTTTTAATTTATTGAAATAGGTGACCATTCTTTATGGCCAAAAAAGCTTAAAAACTGCACAAATTATTTTGTTATACTATATGCTATAATTCTACTATGTCAAATAAGGGTGAAATTGACAGGAATTTGGTTCTGGGTCTGATTTATGCTTGCTGCATTACCTGTCACTCTTGCTGCATTGCTTGGCTCACTTATAATCACTGAGATTCATAAGAATTCAGAAGTAGTTATCAAGAAGATACATCTAGGACCATGACTTAACCCTCAACCCAAAGACAGCCTTCTTCTAGGACCAATTTCATATTCCTGGGGTGAAATTTAAGCATTTGGTTTTACCATCCATAACTAATGTTTCACAAAGAAGCTAGATTTTTTTAAATGCAATGAAACTATTTGTAGAAATGTGTGTATTAGTTATTTCTGAATGCAGTGAATGTTCTCACAGTAGGGCAAATGAATTTCTCTTTACAGGAATTCTGTTGCTCTCCAAGTGACGATTGGCCAATAAAGTTGAGCCAGAGGGCGTCTAACCTCTGACTTATTCAAGGCACACAGCCCTGTTGATTTCATTTCCATCAACAATAATGAGTTCTACATACCTCAGAAAAGAACAAAGTCCTTAGTTCTTTTCCTGAATTCTGCCTCTCAATGCTCCCAACATGTCTAGTTCACCTGATGCTGGAAGTAATCCTTCTTTATGTGTTTTAATTTAATATTAGCATTTCCTTCATCGGCTCATTAACTACACCTCTGGTGCAAGTTAACCAATGAACCCCAAAAGAGACCTCAGCTGCTCTGCAAGGGTGATGAGCAATTCTCACCCTGCACTTCAGCCAACAAAAATGTTGTGCCATTTTACAAGCAACAGAAGTCCCAGAAGCCCACATGATTCCATGGCATGATATATGCAAAAGAATAATAAAAAATTTTATGGCTCCAGGAAAGTTAACCAGTCCCAATCTTGCCCCAAGGCAGATAAAGCCCATGTGTCCTCACTCAGCCTCACACCTTGACAACTTGAACCTAGCACCCTTAGATTTGAAGTGAAGTGTGGAAGCATAAAACAGTCTTGGATTCGGGATAATCACCTGCACCAGTCCTGCCTAAGCATTTCTACCTAATTAGCTTCTTATTCTAAGAAATCAGGGGAATTATCTATTTGAAACATGAAAAATAAGTTAGTTTAATGAATGGCATATCTTTATACTCTTGAAAAGCCAAGAAATTTACATTCTACTGCCCACTGGGAAAGAAACAGGGCATTTGCTGGTGGGAGTCCAGTCAGCATATTAGCCTCCGATAGCTACTTCTATCCCATACAAGTTTTCTTTGAAAAGCTTTCTCTACTCTCCAATAAATTCTGTACCCACAATGATAAGTTACGGAGGGATATTACCAGGAAATAAGGAAATCTTTTCAAGGGTTACTATTTCATTATAGACCACCACAGGTGACCAATGCTTAGAGCAAGCAGGAGATGCTGGACATGGCACACCTACAAAATAAAGCAAAGAATTGGGGATGGGAAAATGATTACAGTAGTTTAAGGAGAAATCCACTAAAAGTCATATATAAAATTTGCTGATATATTAGAATGTTAAAGTTTGTATAAATTTCCTTAATATATAGGTTTGCTTATGCTGAGGTTCAAGCCAAGAGCCTCATGACCTAAGTAATATTTGGCTATTCCTAAAATGACATGAAGCACCCAAAGGGCAAATTCTATCTTCGCCTTGTATGAAACATTACTCACTTCCTTTTGTGTGTGTGTATATAGATGGATGAGATAGATAGGTAGATGATAGATAGATAGATAGATAGATAGATAGATAGATAGATAGATAGATAGATAGATAGATACAGATATTTCTAATATACATATACAAAGTATTTTCCACACTGGACATTAAGGTAATTGCACCCAAAATATAATTGCTTTCATATTTTGTTTCGTTTCCCTAAGATTTCTTGATGCCACAAACATTTCTTGGTCCAGGAAATCACACTGACTAGACTCCATCAAGAAACTTTGCCTGGATTTCAAAAGAAATGCATGTTTCTTCAGGAAGAGAGAGATATGTCCATGAAGTCTTTGTGAGAAGTCAAACTTCTAAATGATTTGGCTACACCTTACCACCTGCAAGTAAGAAAGTACATGTATTCTAAATGTCAAAGCCATCATACTCATTCTATGCAGATGGCTAAAACATGTAGAAATTCACCAGTGGTACAGGCAGTTCTAACCTAATATTTCATTTGTTAGCATATTCTGTTTCAATTCACAAACATTTGTACTAACAATAGCAGAATTTTCAGTTTTTCCTAATGGTTTCAAATGAGTGATTTCATCCAGGAAAGCTGCCTTCTCTTGTTAATTCTCAGCCTTCCGGGTGAGTATTCCTACACGAAAGGAATAATATGTTTTTGATTTTACAAAGAAACATTACCTAATATTACGGTTTTCACAGTAACAATGTCTTCATATTTATAGAATAACTTCCCTTCCTTGGGAGAAAAAAGAACAGTATAAAATGTAAAGGGATCATTTTCATCCACCACTGAAAACTCTATCTTCCCACATCTAAAAATATTACCTTTGAGCTGCCAATAGTATTTCCCACAACCCTTTAGCCTTTCCCTCCAGATCTATTTTCAGTCTAACTTCATACATCTTAACTTGAGATTCACGCAGAGCAGCCTTGAGGAGGATGTGACTACAAGAATAGCTATATTGAGTGGGCCACAAAGGCTCAGTGGCAGAATTCTCGCCTGCCATGCCAGAGACCCTGGTTCGATTCCCGATACCTGCCATGCAAAAAAAAAAAGATATATTTGTTTTTTTATTCCTTTTGTATGCCGCATGGCAGGGGTCACATTTCATTCTTTTTCCATGTGTATATCCCCTTATTGCAGCACCATTTGTTGAATTTTTGTTTGGTTTGGTTTTTCATTTGTTTGTTTGTTTGGTAAGTGCATGGACCGGGACTCTAACCCGGGTCTCCCGCATGGCAGGCGAGAATTCTACCACTGAACTACCCTGGCACCCCCAGATATATTTGTTTTTAAATGCATAATATTTATGTAACCCATTAACATTCTCAAGTGCATTGGTATATTAATTGCTAAATAATATATTAATTGATACAGTAAATAATCTATATCATATTAATTATATCGCTACATCAAATCCATTTACTTAGATTATCATTGTGAAATAGAAATATAATGTGAACCAGGTATGTTATTTAAATTTTCTGGTACCACATTAAAAAAATAAGAAGACATTGGAATTTAATTTAAGAACATATTTTATTTCACCCAATATATCCAAAATGGTATCATTTCAACATGTGATCAATATTAAAAATTATCAAAGAGATATTTGACATTCTTCTTTTCAAAATATGTGGTATATTTTATATTTACAGTACATCTCAGTTCATATAGCTGCTTTTCCAATGCTCAATAGCCCTGTGTGATGTTAATTTCATGTGTCTTCTTGGTTAGGTTATGGCATCCTGTTGTTGGGTCAAGCAATAACTGGCCTGATTGCTACTGTGAGGATATTTCATAGTGAGATTTAAATCATTAGTCAGGTGATGGCATCAATGTTTGATTACATGTACATTCAACAAAGATTGCCCTCAGCAGCCAGAGGGGTTTCCTCATCCAATCAATTTGAGGCCATAAGTGAGAACTGAGGATTTCAGCAGTCAGAAAGAAGTTCTGTCTCTGCTTCAGGCAGCCAGCTTCTAGGAAATTCAACATCACCTTCATTGAATGCCAACCTGCGGACCGCCCTTCAGAATTTGGACTTGCCAATTCCTACAATCACACATGAGCCAATTTCTATAATAAATAAAAATTTCTCTCACTCTACATATATGTATGTGTGTTCTCCTCTGGAGAACCCTCATACACCCTAGATGGAGTGGACAGCACAGATCAAATGGATGGTAGGTATTAAAGAATTGGACAAACTCTGTATGTTCTCTACCAGTTCTTCCAACTTTGAATGTTCCAGTACATGTCAAAGTTTAAATTATCTTTCTTTTAAACTTACCATGGTTGTTTCTTTAGAGATTTGCAAACTACTGTCTGAAGTTTAAATTGCTTTTAATTTAGTATTTGTATCATGTTAAGATAAAATCAGTGATGATTGACTCATCAATTTCCTATTGCTGTTATAACAATTACCATATACCTAGTGGCTTAAAACAATACACATTTATTATCTTACATTTCAGGAGGTCAGAAGCCTAAAATGGGTGAACAGGCTGAGTTTCTTTTGGAGACTAAGGGAGAATCTGTTTCTTTTCTTTCTCCAGCTTCTAGAAGCTACCAGCACTCTTTGGTTTGTAGCCACTTCTTCCAGCTTCAAAACCAAGAGCATAGTATCTTTAAATCTTAGGTCCACCAGGATGATCTCCTCTTATGAATTTAATCACATCTGCAAATTCCCTTTTGCCATGTGAGGTAACATACTCACAGGTTCTGGGGATGAGGATACGGACATCTCTGGGAAACTGTTACCCTGTCTACCACAACTGAATAATGCCCAGCTCAGGTTGACAGTGAAATTTTGTTACAACACATCTAGTTATGACATCGATCAGCATTTGACAAAAACCAACTAGGTCCTAGATGAATCCTTATTTGGTTCGGACAACATCTCATAAGAATAAAAATGCAGTACAATAAATATTGAATGTACTCTTGGCATTTGTTTTTAGTAAGATTCTAGAGTAATTTAAATGTAATTTAAATGCTCTGGTGACTTAAAGAATATCAAGATAATAGGTACATGAGTCAAGACTAGAGAGAAAGATTCTTTAGGTATGAGTAAGCTATTTTAAAGATGCTTTTCCAAATTCGCCAAAGAAAATCTGGCATCCTTTCTCCCAAGTAATTAGTGCCTGACCTAACATGGAGAAGGCCATAAATAATACTTTCCCTTGGAATGTAATAAAGTTCTTGATAGGAATCCTACTCTTAGCTAAATTTAACTTATAAAGTAGGAACATTTTAAATCAAATCAATTAATATTTAGTGGGCATAGTATGAGGAGGGTACAGTGCCTGGATCAGAATATTCCATACTTAAACCACGAATTCAACTTTCTTAAGAATGCCAGCTACTTTTAAATTTTCCCTTCATTAGCAAATCGGTACAAAGCAGTAATTTGATTTATATACTGTTAATTGATCCCAATGGAATACTGCCCTTTTAATGCTGTCTCTTCAATTTAAGCTTATTTTGAGGCTCTATTTATACATTAAAAAGGAATATGAGTCAATAATTCAAAATTTAAATATGTGTTCCTGAACTGCTTGGAGTACTGTCTGAATTCCCTACTGTGCTTTTCATGTGTGCCCAGGGTCCAAGTCTCTTGGGTTTTCTGCAGGATCCAGGCAGAAAATGGTCTCAGGGTGATGTGCTTGTTCTGGAATACTCAATCACTCTCCTTTAGCTTTTGTTGTAGTTTGCTAGCTGCCAGAATGCAACACACCAGAGACAAATTGGCTTTTAATAAAAGGGGATTTGTTTTGTTAGTTCTTCAGAGGAAAGGCAGCTTTCAACTGAGGTTCTTTCTTACGTGGGAAGGCACAGGGTGATCTCTGCTGGCCTTCTCTCCAGACCTCTGGGTTCCAACAACTTTCCCTGGGGTGATTCCGTTCTGCATCTCCAAAGGCCTGGGCTGAGCTGCGAGTGCTGAGATGAGATATTCTGAGCTGCTTAGCTGTGCTACTCTGAGCTCTCTCATTTAAGCACCAGCCAAATAAGTCAAACATCACTCATTGCAGCAGACATGCCTCCTAGCCGACTGCAGATGTAATCAGCAACAGTTGAGGTTCACATGCCATCGGCTCATGTCCACAGCAACAGAACTAGGCGCCTTCACCTGACCAATTTGACAACTGAATCTAACTGCCACAGCTTTCATGGGGGCTTCTTCAGATGATCCAGTCTGGGAACAAGGGGTCAATATGAATTCCCCTGAAAATTCATTTCTCAGGATTTCTAAATGTGATTTCAGTGTGCAACCCCCAAAATACCCAAAAGATTTTTTTGCCCAAAATTGTAACTTTGCAGCTAAGCAATTCTATTCTCTATTCTTGAATAATCTCTTCAGAGAAACCAAATGCCTAGATAGGAAGATGACTTTCCTGCCTAATCTTACTTTCTTAAAGATTTTACTTTTCTCAAAATAGAAATAGAGTAGTTTCATAAGCAAGGAGAAAGATAGAATTTATGACTCTTAAACTACCATATCATTAAGCTGGAAAGAGAAGTGGATGATGAGTTTCCCTGATAATCATTTTCATGATAACTGAATTTCAGAAGGACACTGAATTCCATTCATGTCTAAAGAGAAAGTGCAATTATAAGCTATAGTGTTAAACGTTAACCATTGGGTTGTCAAAGAGTAATTGTTCTAGTGCTTTTTTCTGGATAAACGCTTTGTAGTTATGACTCCTGTTGTGAATTTCAGTAAAGCATGATTTAATACTACAGCAAGGGTGCCATTAAAATGTGAATATTAACTTTCCAATAATTTCTAGAAATTGAAATGGAATCTATTTGGCAATAACATGACATTTTGACACCAATGAAAATATTTTGTGTAGTTATGTAAGCAATAAAAATAAATGCTTTATAAATTTTAT
>PVIY010006428.1:0-87738 GCA_004026745.1 Myrmecophaga tridactyla | reverse complement strand
CTGCAGGTTTCTGTTTGTGTTTTTAATTGCAGGTAGGTGCCTTGTCTGACTCAGAACCTGAGTCCATAACAAAGATTCTCATTATTGAACTTTGTTCTCAGTGAGGGCAAGTGGGTCATCACTGCCAGACAATGGTCACCTTCTCAATTAGGAAGGCCTGGCTGAGCTCAGAGCCCAAAAGTTGAGGGTTCAGATCAGAAGCATCCTATGGCTCACAGCATTGCCTGGCACAAACACAGCTGCAAGCATACTCTACCTGAGGGTTTATTTTGCTTCCTGGGCTCTGGGGTTTATGGGGGTGGAGGGGACGAAAGTGGACCTGCTCTGTGACAGTTCCTAAGGCTGTGGGCCTCTTCATATATTTTCTGTGTCGACTCCCCACTCACCGCATCTAACAGTTCAGATTTCTGTTCCTTTTTTTCCTGCCTAACTCCTCTTTTAGCCCTGACTTCTATGAAGCATTCCCTCAAAGGCTGGGCAAGGTTACGAGTCTCCATGTGTGCTGTCACAGCATACTATGTGCTCACCACAGTTTCTCATTGCTGACCCCACCTCACTATATCCTTTGTGGGTAGGGACCAGATCTCAGCCAGCTCTGTGAGCCCATGCCTGGCACAGAGTGGGTATCAGTCAATGTGCCAGATGAGGCACTGCATAGTGAATATTGGTGAAATGAACGAATTAGTGGGAATGATTGAAGAAAAATGTTAAGTGGCCTGGATGAAAGAAAATGACAACTTACTAGCATTTAACCTGCTTCAATATTTGGAAAACAAAAAAACCTACCTGTAAAACTGTACCTAAGTTCTGGTCAAAGAGAGTATTATTTAAAGCCACTGTTTTTAACACAAGACATTTCATCCGCAGTAATTTCACAAAATTAATTGTACAGTTCATGCTTGCCATGCACAGAAAGGCAGCCACAAGCACCAAAGAAAAACTGTAAAAGAAAAGTGAAGACTGACAGAATCACAGGGTTCACTACATATACCATGAGAAACATCAAACACCAAGAGAAAAGTTAAAGGGGAAACTTACAATTACCTGCTGGTCTGAGGGAATAAACTCAAGAGCTTTCTGGATAACACGACAGCCATACATCTGCAGTGCCAATGAGAGGACATGGCCTCGAATCCGTTCTGCCAAAGCCAGCTTCTGTTCAAGGCTGCCAAACTAGACATAATGAGTGGGTGAAAATCCATTACTTAGATAGAAAGGGAAAAAAATCAGAGAAAGCAAAGTATTCATAACTCTGCATTAACCATTGGTATAACCTCTTTCAGCCTTGTCAACTATAATAACTAAATCCTTTGTTTCCTCGAGACAGTATTTCCCAGTCTCTGATTATAATGTTGAAATATTTCTCAGGTACTCAATAAGAGTTTTCCTACTGGTATCTGATGGTAAGCAGATACGTCATTTCCCAAAGGTGCCACTAATTCATTAATACTATTAAATGATTCTGTACTCCATTATAAGGGCATTTGTTTTCCATGGGCAGGGACCGGGAATCAAACCCGGGTCTCGGGCGGCTGCTGTGGCTCAGCAGGCAGAGCTCCGACCTGCCGTGCTGGAGGTCTGGAGTTCGATCCCTGGTGCTTCCTGCCCATATGCAAATTAAACAAACAAACAAACAAACAAACAAAAAACCCCAGGTCTCCTGCATGGCAGGCGAGAACCCTGCCTGCTGAGCCACGGCAATCTGCCCTGTATTTATTCTTCAAAATTAATATTATTTCTGGGAGACTCTTTAGACAGTATCTGGGGAAAATACAAGGACTTTGTGCAGTAAATCCATAGTACTTTGGTTGCCTGAGGCAAACAGGTGAAAAGGCTCTTCTTTTACCTTCATAGGTGGAAGTTTAAGCCAAAGCACACATGGACTCTGTGTTTTGATTAAATGTCCTATACACCATCCCAAGAATTGGTATGTTTATATAAGGCTACAGAGTGAGGAGGGAAAGGATTAACAGCATCCAAGAAGGAAGGCTACATAATGTAACTCTACCTAGAATGATGTTCTATCCTAGGCTTTTTATTTTAGTTTGTACAGCATAATCCTGACACTGGAGACTTTTAATGCTCAGCTTGTCCAACCCCTTCATGTTCCATACAAGAGAACTAAGATTCAGGTAAATTCTCTGGTTTGCCCCAAATCACATGGCTATAACCCATTGTCCATTCCACCATCCCAAGTTGCATCAGCCTCTGGAGCTGGAGATCTCTGCATTTTTATTGTGACAAAATGGCAGTGAGAAGACATTCTAAAATAAAAAATACAAGAGTCTTAGTTTCAGTTGTTTTCTTATTCCACAGCTAGAGAATTCACGGTTAAGAAACGTAAATGTTTGTGAAAAAACTTTGGAAGGTAAACGCTGTGAGTGAGGCAAAGAAAATGTATTTTTTAAATATTCACCAAAATCAAATAAATAAGATGTAAGATATCTGCAAATTTATTTGTTTTGTGGCAGGTAATATGCAGAGATCCAGCATTTTCCCATCACAACCAAATTATTCATCTCAGCATTTGACGTCTTTCTGGATTTTTAATTTAAGGTTATTTACTCTTATGGGCATAAGGGCTACAATGGTAAGCAAAATATCCCTGCCTTTCTGAAATTTTAGTTTAGTAGGGGAAACAGACATTAATCCAGAAATCTCAGTATTCCTTTCCAAAGACAATGATAAAAGACTGGATACTACTCAAACAAATGGAGGTAAAATAAGGAAGACAAAAAAAAGGGCTAAGGATCACTTGATAAAAAGTATTTAAAAATATTCCTGCTTAGTTTATGATGGAAAATACTGAAGTTGATATTTAAAGACAATTTTCTAGCAATCTTAAACACAAAATTTCATTTTTCAGAACACTTAATTTGAATCTTGCTGAAATTATCTTATTTGTGCCCTCCACAAATGACATGGTTAGTGAAACTACCGTACAGTTAGAAATAATGTGCTGGGTCCTAAATGGGAACAGTGGTTTTCAAAGCACTTACTGACACTGCATCATCTGCTTGGGCATTTAACTGTACAGAAAAGACAGACTCCTGCTAATGAACTGGGGAAACATTAAAAAGCTTCAAAAGACCACCATACTTCATTTTGCTAAGCAGAAATCAGATCGCTATTCTAAAAAATCTAAAGAAAATCAAAATGCTCTGGAGACTTTCTAAAAGACTTAAGACAGAAAGAACAAAGGCTTACTTCAAAGAACTTTTGAATGACATAATTCCCAAACACATCTACCATTAGCTGGTAAGCAGCCTGGAGGATTTCATTGAAGACAAGCTGGCGCTCAGCTGGTGTGGCACGTTCTAGTTTCAACTGAATGAATCTGAAAGTGCAAAGTAAAAGGGCAATTAGCTTTTGAGAAAGACTTGGAAATAAGCAAGGGTAACAACTTACACAATGCACTTGCTCTGAAAACTCTGTATGTATGTGCGTGTGTGTACAGGCATATATCCATATGTATGCTAAACTGAGTGTTATCTGAATCAGTCCCTTGAGGTTACTGAAAGGAAATCTTGTTGAAATGGGAAAAAAGAAACGTTTTTATAGTGTAATATAGCCCGTAACAATACTGAACTTTCAAAAGTATATATCATTAGAGTAGGGACAGAAGTGATGAAAAATAAGAAAAGAGAGGAGGGGTGAAGGTGGGCAGAACTTAGGGAGAACTCTACTTGTCATTTTTCCTTTAAAAGCTGTCCTGGATCAACAAACTCTCAAAGCTTATGGTTCTTACTATATTCTTTAACTCATATTCATATGAAGCAGGATTCATAACGTCTGCAGGGTTTCTTCTGAACTAATAGCTATTCACTTTGCCTTTTTTGACATGATAAGGAAAATCATGTCATCTCTGAACCTGGGCTATAAGATCCAAATATGAGAAATCCTTGCCAAGTAGGAAGTTGGCGTAACTTAAAAAGTAGGTTCTTTAGCAGTTGCTTCACTGGGCAGAGTCAGAGGGAAACAAACAGAAAGATAACAGAGAAAATAAGGATGGGTGATACCATCCTAATTATACTTTCTTCCCAGACCAGGATCCCTTTTACTGAAACCCACGGGAACAGCCAAACAGGGAAGGGTAATTCAAAATCCTGTTTTCTATAATAGCCTCTTCTCTCTCACCTCTATGAACTCTCACTTTAACAGAGTGGGGGAGTTGCCTTTCTTATTTTCTAAGAAGGAAGCGTACATCTGAATAATGTCTCTTTGAAATCCAAAGATTCTTTATAATGCTTAAAATAGCAAAGATGTGTATGTCTTATGTTAATGTTTCTAAAATATCGACCTTTGTGCAAACACTAAGCTTCTCTTCCAGAAAGGTTAGTTTTAAGCATGTGATCCCGACTACTGAAAGACCTTTTTCACCAGGTATATAGCTGGTGACTCTCGTTATCCACATCCCCCTAAACTAAAAGGCACATTTTGTTTAAATTATTTTATGACAATGTGTTTTAGCATATGTCTATGTGAGGCACGGAATTTAAGGCATGAAGATTTCAGCTATCTTAAGTGCCAAAGCCATGTATGTCCTCACCTGGACCCATGCTGGTCTTGGGAAAATTCCATTATATGCCCCGCAATCTCCCGCAATTGTAAATTGGGGTACCGGTTATTTCGAAAATCTTCCAAAAGTCTGCTCCTGCCTGAGGGCATGACATCAGACATTCCATATCGCAAACGGGAGGAAGAAAAAAGAGTGCTGCCAGGGCTGAAGAGGCTGGAGGCGCTACTCGCACTGCGGTATTTGGCTTCAGCACCTGGAGCAGCAGAGATGTATCTTCCGCTGCCATTTGTAAGTCCTCCTGTTGGTTATAGAACAGGAGAACTCAAGACCCATTCTTTTTTTTTTTTTTTCCCCACAATCACAGTCACATTGCGAAAGCTATATCATTATATAATCATTTTCAAGAAACATGGCTACTGGAACACAGCTCTACATTTTCAGGCAGTTTCCTCCAGACTCTCTGTTACGCCTTAACTAAAAAGATGATATCTACTTAATGCATAAGAATAACCTCCAGGATAACCTCTTGACTCTGTTTGGAATCTCTTAGCCATTGACACTTTATTTAGTCTCATTTCTCTCTTCCCCCTTTAGGTCAAGAAGGTTTTCTCAATCCCTTGGTGCTGAGTCCCAGCTCATTCTAGGATTTCTGTCCCACGTTGCCAGGAAGGTCCACACCCCTGGAAGTCATGTCCCACATAGACAGGGGGAGGGTGGTGAGTTTGCTTGTTGTGTTGGCTAGAGAGAGACGCCACATCTGAGCAATAAAAGAGGCTCTCTGGGGGTGACTATTAGGCCTAATTTTAAGTAGGCTTAACCTATCCTTTGTAGGGTTAAGTTTCATATGAACAACCCCCAAGATTGGGGGCTCAGCCTACTGCCTTGGTTGTCCCCCTGCTTGTGAGAATATCAAGAATTCTTCACTTAGGGAAGTTGCATTTTCCCTCTTTCTCACTATTCCCCCAAGGGGACTTTGCAAATACTTTTTAATTTACTGTTCAAATCCTTCTGGGATTTACTGAGGCATCCATCACTCTGGACAAACCTACAAAATCTCATGTCCTACTCAAGGTTCCGTGGACTCATGGTGCTCAATTAAGCTGTCCATATAAGTTATATTAGGAAATGCACTAGTCAAAATATAAATTTTGTACAAATGCACATTTGTTTTATTCTTACATATAAGTTAAAGTTTTAAAATATTAATTACCATCTGTTTTCAACACCCTGCATTATTGACATTCCTTTGTTCTTCCTCATGCAAAACATTTTTAAATTTGTACATTTAGTCACTATCATTATACATTCTAGGCGTTCCTAGATTATACTGTCTCAGTCTTTATTGTACATCTTTCCTTCTGATTTCATTTGCGCCCCCAGGCCTCCTCCCTCTATCATTCTCACATTCAGTTTCATTCAGTTTTCTAACATTTTTGTATTACAGCTAGGTAGTATTGTGTTATCCATGTCTGAATTTTTACAATCAGTCCCAGTGCACAATCTGTATCCCTTCAGTTCCAATTACCCAATATCTACCCTATTTCTATCTCCTTGCTGACCTCTGTTCTTAACTGCAATTATCCAAGTTCATTCATTAATGTTAGTTCATGTCAGTGAGACCATACAGTATTTGTCCTTTTGTTTCTGGCTAATTTCACTCAGCATAATGTCCTTAAGGTCCATCCATGTTGTTACATACTTCATAACTTTATTTTGTCTTACAGCTGCATAATATTCCATCGTATGTATATACCACAGCTTGTTTAGCCACTCATCTGCTGATGGACATTTGGGCTGTTTCCATCTCTTGGCAACTGTAAATAATGCTGCTATAAACACTGGTGTGCAAATGTAAGTTTGTGTCTTTGCTCTAATAATGTCCTCTGAGTAGATACCTAGCAATGGTATTGCCAGGTCATAAGGCAATTCTATACTTAGCTTCCTGAGGAACCGCCAAACTGCCTTCCACAGCAGTTGTACCATTTGACATTCCCACCAACAGCGGATAAGTGTGCCTCTTTTTCCACATACTCTTCAGCACTTGTTTTCTGTTTTATTGATAATGGCCATTCTGGTAAGTGTGAGATGATATCTCATTGTGGTTTTGATTTGCATCTCCTTAATGGCCAGTGAAGTTGAGCATCTTTTCATGTGCCTTTTGGCCATCTGTATTTCCTCTTCTGAGAAGTGTCAAGAGCCATTCTTAAGAAATTTCATTCAAAAGAGGAAGAAGTATCCTACACACGAAACCTGCATCATACCTTTTATTTTTTTGCAATCTATTGCTTTTTTTAAGACTCTATTAACTGGTGTCATGACTTTCCTAAGACAACATACCAAGATGGAGGAAACTTTTGCACAAATATTGATATAGGAATACTTTCTACCTCTGATAGCAGGCTGCTAGCAATAATGGAGCAACAACTAGTGCAGCCCTTTGTAAGTAAAACAATGAGGAACTTGCTTGTCCTGTGAGCCAAGCATCAGAGAAACAGCAAGGAATTGGAAAACTAATACAAAATGGAATGAGACTTCAGAGTTTTCCACTCTGAGTTATGGAAGTTCCCTATATTTCTGAATAACCTCCACTGCCACCTGAAAGCATCCCCCAAAATTAGGGTATCCAGATTAATCTGTTTTAAATAGGAAAGCACCAATTCATGAAGCTTTCTTTAAAGGAATGGTTTTGCCATTAACATAGAAGTTTGAAAAATTACTAAGGTATCCCAGGACTAGGATTAGATATAAGGAGTAGAAAAAAGGAGATACACTTTGACATGGAAGGTTTTCAAATTCTTCATCAGGAGCGGGCAGCTCTTATCAGTATCTATGGGAACAGAGCCTGAAGTAACTGCAGCAGCAACAGCTTTCATGCCGCTGATAACGCTGCTTGACTGTGACAAGGAATATAATAATTGTGAATCCCTAGAGAGACAGAATAGAGATATGACCAAAAGATTTATGAAAATAAAAAGCAGCATACTAAATCAGAATGAGTATATATTTTCAATAATCTTGTTTTTCACTATGGTACTTTTTTTAAACTTTTGGTTGCACAAAAAAGATGTGAAATCTTTTTGTTTTGTTTTGTTTACACAAAAAAGCAAAGTAGATAAGGAATACAACGTAAACCACAAACAGCTTACATGACTATCAATTCAAGATCCATAAGAAAAGTCATTTGACATTCTTTTGAGTTTTAATGACCATCCGGTTTGAAGTTTAATAACAGGTAGAAAAAGATATTCTACTTGGCTTTCTCCATAGAATTTTATGGCCCAGTTCCAAAGGTCTGAATAAAAGTAATGGAACCAAAAGGAAACAGCTCAATGTAAAAATCTGAAAAACACTTACTAAGCATTTGTCTTATGCCAGGCCCTGTGCTATAAGTTTTTCATATTCACATTCTTGCTGCTATTGTGGAACAGAAGTTTTTAATTCCCACTTACAAAATAGGAACTTAAGACCCAGAGAGCTGCAATGCTTGTCCAAACACATAAAAGCCAAAATCATCATGGCCAGATATGAGAATTCATACAAAGCTCTAGACTCCAGGGTCAGAGCCCTTGCCACTATACCAGATTCATTTTCACAATCAAATATTTTAAGTTTTCTTGCTCTAAAAGACACTGCTATTCTTGTTAAATGTCACATTTCTTAATTCAAAAAAAGAACTTTCTTTTTAAAGGCAAGGAAGAGATGAGGTTTATATGAAAAGACAGCAGCTGTATGACTGCTCTTCATTCCATTTCAGAAACAAAGCCTGTGAAGACAAAATCAAAGAAGCAGTATATAATACAGTAGGTCAGCAGATACTGGGAGAGTGCGATAATAGCAGGGAACACGCTTAGAAAAAAGGAATGGCATGAACACACAGTAGCAAATCCACACCAAAAAAACCCAGAAGCAAACCTTCAATTATATATGATACAGAAGGCAACAGGTCCTTGGTGACCATGTGGAATGATGGCATCAACCAGTCCTGAAGCCTGCCCTACCTCTATACTGTACGTTGCATGAGTCAATAAAGGCACTTATTGTTTTTAAACTATGACTAGTTGGATTTGATGTTATTGTGACAAAAAGCATACTAACTAGTCCATAACACAAAGAGTTGGAGTGGACAGCAGTTCATATGCCTGTAAAAATGGTTATGCATTTATCTGAAACTTTGATTTGGGGCAGTGGTCTTCTTAGGTGCCAGAAAGGTCAGCATACACACATGCATAAAAACAAAGCTTTTATTATCAAGAAAGGAAGAAATATACCAATCTCCAAAAGGAAAATTTTTTTGCCAGATACTAAATTATAAATGGGAAACTGACAGCAAACAGACATACTGTTTGGGCCAAACACTATTTCTTTAAAAATCAAGTCAATGTTAAAAAGATTTTTGCTTTCCAGCACACAGTAGGCCATCAGTACATGTTTGCTGAGTCAATCTCCTTTAGATGGGGAGTACACAGAAATATGTTTTCCAGTTCACTGAAATCCACACACCTACTTGTGCTCCCAAACCACTTTGCTCCTGGAGGTGGCCCCTCAGGGGAATGCGTAGCCCCTACTTTAAAAGAAATATTCTCATGAGGCTTCAAAGGGGGCCCATTGTGAAGTCACAGAGTTTTCTGTGGTATATTGGCAGGGCTAGATTTCATAGGGTTGGGTCCTATGCCAACCCTCTGCTGAAATTAAGGTTTATATAAATTAACAAATTGTTAAATCCTATAAAGATTTTCTGCGAGTACTCATCTAGAACACCATCCCCTTGCTACGTGGAGTATTTTCGTTTAGTTGCTTTTTGCACTCAGAGATCTAACTGGTGTTCAATGTGCAAAACTTTGCCTTCACACCTTTAAAGAAAAATCTCCAAGGTGACTGACAACTGGCAGAGACAATACTGTTTACCAAATTGTGTTTAAAATAAGTTCTACCAACCAACTACCTAATACCATGCCAAGGAAGTCTGAAGTTTATATATGCCTAAGAATGTCTTTAGTTCATAATACTACGTATGAGTCAAAAGTAAGTTAAATTTTCACATGGTTAGTTTTACAGATGGTGTCTCTTTTTGAGAACCTGGTGACCAAGCACAAAAGACTGCATTTCCATTTAGACTGGCAGGTACCTACGGACACACATACGACAACTTAGAATTAACATAGTTAGAAACTACTATTTCAGTTCAGGCAGGAGGTGAGAAAAGACATTCTTTGTTTCAGGTTTGTTTTCCTTAAAAGATTAAAGGCCATACTGAGTTTAAAGGACAGAATGAATCAATATTAAAAACATTATTACTAAGAGAATTCTACCACGACAATAAAATTCAATGCTTACATTTTTTTTCCAGGACTGAGCATGAACTCGCGAGTGCATTTTCAACCCTATGGGAATATACAGTACAACACTTTTCTTCCAGGGCCCAGGAAAAGTCTAGGGGTTGCCAAACATGCACATAGTAATAAATTGTACCTGCTATACCTTTCAAATGCTAAGAATTTGAAAAGGCACAACCTGGGGATTGTACAGAAAACTGAAAATAGGAATTCAGCAAGGAGCATTCTAGGAAATGGGGAGGAGGTAGGAGTAAGATGTGGAGATCTGTGGGTAGGCAGAGCATGAGACACATTAAGGTAAGAATCAGACTTCAGAGACACACACATCCACACTCCATACTCTTTTTCCTCTCTGAGATGGTAACTTGAATTAACTAGAAGCTGTAGGCATAGGTGACTCATCTCTAAATAACTCGCATATAAGCTACAAATGAGGGATATAGATCCAGTTAAAAATAAAATGTTAATAATAATAATATAATTTCAAATCAAGATACATATTTAAACCAAACAAAAACTTATAATGTTCACTTTTTACAGTCATAAAAAATTTTTATTTGTATTATTAAGCATGTTCATGCATGCACATGTATATGTATAGGGAACATGGAAGTAGGGGATTGAGACAGGGTAAGAGGGAAAGAGATTTCACTTTTTAAAAAATTACCAACAACTTTACATCAACAAATTCAACAACTTAGAGGAAATGGACAAATTCCTAGAAAGTCACAAATTACCAAAACTGACTCAAGAAGAAATAGAAAATCTAAATACAGCTGTAGAAAGCTGAATTAGTAATTGAAGATGTTCCAGCAAAGAGAAGCCCAGGTTTAGTTGGTTTCATTAGCGAATGGTATCAAACGTTTAAAGACTAATACCTCTATTTTATTTATTTCTGGAACCTCTGTTCCAGAAATAGAGGGCTATAGTACACTTCGCAACTTAATTTTATGGTACCAAAGTCAGATGACATCAGAAGAAAGGAAAACTAAGACCAATATCCTTCATGAATATAGATACAAAAATCTTCAAAAAAACCCACCTGAATCCAATAGTATATAAAAAAAGATTATATACATTACCAAGTGGGATTTATCTCTGGAATGTAAAATCAATATACAGTATTCACAGAATAAAGGACAAAATCACATGATCATCTCAATAGACAGAGGAAATGCATTTGGCAAAATACAAAATCCACTCATGACAAAAACTCTTTAACTGGAATAGAAGGGACCTTTTTCAACCTCATAAAGGGCATCTAAAAAAACCTACAGTAATGATACATAAACATGATAGACTAAACAATTTACCCCTAAGATCCAGAACAAGGCAAGAATGCCTGCAGTCACCTATTCCATTTAACATAGTACTAGAGGTTTCAGCCAGTTAATCAGGAAAGAAAAAGAAATAAAAGGTATCCAGATTGGAAAGGAAGAAATGAAACTGTCTTTATTGGCAAATGATATGATCCTATATATAGAAAATTCTAAGAGTCTACCCAAAATTACTAGGACCAGTAGTTTTAATACTTATTAACAGAACTAGTAAACAAGTACAATAAGATTACAGGATACAAGGCCAATATATAAAATTCAACTGTATACAAGCAATGAACAACTCAAAACAGAAATTCTATTAAATTTCATTCATAATTGTAACAAAAAGAATACTTAGGAATAAATTTAACAAAACATGCATAAGACTTATACACTGAAAATCACTAAACTTTTTTTGGGAAAAAAATTAAAACAGCACTATGACAACTGGATATCTGCAAATCACTAAATGTTTTTTGGGGGGAAAAAACAGTGCTATGACAACTGGATATCTGCAGGCAAAAACACAAGCCCCCACCTCACACCATATAAAACAATGAACTCAAAATGGATCATAGACTTAAGTGTAAGCTAAAACAAGAAATCTTTAGAGATCCTAGGTTAGACAAAGATTTCTTAAGATACTATTCCAAAAGCATGAGTCATAAAAGAAAAAAAAAATTGATAAATAGGACCTCAACTAAATTAAAAATGTTTGCAATTTAAAAGACACCATTTAAACAATGAAAACAAGAGTGGAAGAAAATATATGCAATAGGGTGGGCCATGGTGGCTCAGCAGGCAGAGTTCTTGATTCCCGGTGCCTGCCCATGCAAAAAAAAAAGAAAAAAAAAAAGAAAATATATGCACTACACATATCTAATAAATGACTTGTAACCAAAATATACAAATAACTCATAACTAAATAAGACAAACAACCCAATCAAAAAATGGGCAAAAGATATGAACAGACATTTCACCAAAGATATAACAAACAGCTAATAAGTACATGAAAAGATGCTCAACATCATTAGGAATAAGAGAAATAGAAATTAAAATCATAATGAAATACCAATTCACACCTTCTAGAAAAGGCAAATTTACAGAGACAGAAAGTAGATTAGTAATTAACTGGGGATAAGAATGAGAGAGAGAAAGAAAGTAGATTAGTGATTAAGTGGGGGGATGAAATGGTCTAAAATGGATTTATGATAATGGTTGCACAATTCATAAAGTTATTTAAAAATCACTGATATGTATACCTGAAATGGGTGAATTTTATGATGTCAAATATAATAATGTTGGTTAAAAAAATAGTATTTTGACATTAAACAATGGATAATGGAAAAACCATTGAAGGGTCTTAAGTAGACACTCAATAAGTGATGGTTGAATAAATAATGAGAAAAATTACTAAACTGGTTACTAATATTTTTTGAGAGTATCCAAATATATGCCTAACCTATTGGAAGTATGAAAAGATTTGCACTGGGATAAGAGAGAGATATACTAGTGTGGGTACTCAAACACTTACTACCTAGCTGTGTTCATTGTGTTGAATGTAAAATCCTGGTATGGTTGCTAGTGATCCAATGACTGGTGATAGCATTGCTATATGACAATATACCATATATATATTCATTGATAATATGAATAGTATTAATAGTAAAAGCTATACTGGACATGGTCCAATATATGTGTGGTAAAAGTGTGTCTTTAAGGTCTTTTTATGGACATTGTCAGACACCAAATACCACACCTCTATTTTCTCTAAGTTAAGACAAAGAAACGAAAGAAACCTTTTTACAAGGTCACAGATTTGAGCTGAGGCAATGTTCTATGGGTCAAGACACAAAGTTCCTCAAGAATGGCATGCATTATTTATGTACTACATGTAGCAATGGGAAGTCCAGTACAAATGCATACAACTAAATCGCTTGAACAAGGTAGTATTTAAAGGGCGGAGATGTTAAAACTAAGCAGGCAGAAAAGAGTCATCAAAACAAGAAATAACTTACACCTACAGTTATGTCTTACCCCACAGGGAAAACCCAAATTAAGAAGAAAAGTATTTCATGAAAACATCAATATACTGGAAGAAGGAAAGGCTTGCAAACAAGGTTTCCAGCTCCAGTTTCACAAACCAAGAGCCATGATATTTAATTCAAGTGCTGACAGACTGCAACCTACAGGATAAATCTGGCCCGTCATCTACTCGTGTAAATAAAGGTTACTGGAATATAGCCATGCTTGTTCATTTACATTTTTGCCTGTGACTGCTTTCAAGGTTCAACAGAGTTGAGTATTTACTAGAGACCATCTGGCCAACAAAGCCTAAAATATTTACTAGCTGGCTCTTCACACATACAAAAAAAAGTTTGCAGGTTTTACTGAATACTCAGTATGATCTGACTCACTTCAAATGTTTTAATTAAGGAAACAGAAGGTCACATTTCTGAATCTGATAATACACTGTTTCAAAAGATATTCTAGGCATGACATCTGAAAGGATAAACACTGCTTTGAAGTTAAAAAAAAAAAAGGTGTGAACTCTAAATCTGTTAAAATCTGAAAGATTCTGGCAAGATATGTAAATTATGAGACTCAGTTTCCTCATTCTTATACCCACCATGGAGATAATACCTTCTAGAGTTCTTAGGTACAGGACCCAAAACCATAAACCCTTGCAAGTAATATCTTTTCAATAAATATTAGTTCCTTCCTTCTATCCAAACAATCAGACTGGAACTTTTACCCATCCCTCCTGATTTTACATTAACTATGAATTTTTAAAACCAAGCGTTCTGTTATCAGCAAACACTGTTATGCGATAGAACCATTCCCTTAACTATCCATTCATCGTGGACCTATCAAACAGGAACTCTCCTACAACATTTCTAAAGTAATGTCCATATATTTATAACCTAAGACAACAAGTTCTACAGCTTTAGTTTTTACTGCATGAAATTTCAGGGTACACACATCCAATATATAGGTACATATATATACATATATAGTTTTGACTGAAAACTCATCTCTTTCAAACTCAGAGATACTATTTCTAGTTCTAAAATTTTGTGAGTTGTTGGAGGATATTTCCCTATTCTCTCCACCCTTTTCTTAATTTTTATGTATCATTTCCCATCTGTCTTTCTAAATGAAAGATATTTTTGAGTCCATGGAACCACTTATAATCATGTTGGTTAAAAACAGAATCTCTTCTAATTTGCCCAGGATGGTCCTGATTTAGACCTAGTTATCACAGAGTATTATTAATATTATCCCTTTCATTCTCAAAAGTGTCCTGGTTTGCACAATATATGTTCACCCTACTTCTAGGCCTCAACTTTCCCCAATTATTAAATAATCGGTACCTCACAATCCAAACTCCATTAAAAAAAGTTGAGAATGGGGAAGTAGTGAGAGCACACACCCCATGTTTCTGAGATAAGAAAACATCTCCTGAAAGATTTATAAATTTGCCACCAAAAATGTTAATGTAATCTCTACATTCTTATACTCTGCTGCTTGGGATCTCTTTTACTTCCCGATTTCCTAGAGTCTAGATGCTGATATTTTAAAATCCTATACATAAAACCACTTAAATGTGTGAGAGGGAAATATACATCTTCTCATTAACACACTGCACAGTTTAAGAAAGTATTATAAAATTTTTAAAGATTCTGGCAAAAATGTTTTATGTGAAATACACAAGATATTAGATGTATACACAGTGGGTGAAAGTCTGAAAAGAAATAATGCAAAATATTAATTGTGGTGGTATTTCAAGTAATAATATTAGGGGAATACATTCTTTTTCTCACTTCTTTGTGTTTTCCAGCTTTACTTAAATGAATCTCTACTGAGCTTATAAGGAAAGACATCTCAAAAGCAGTCAAAGAACAAGATGTTTGTACTAATGCTGAAGTAAATATACAGGGATGCACTCAAACGTTTCTAAATCAAAACTGTTATGCTGTCTAGGTATAGCCTGAGCAATATGAGGTACTTAAGAAAGGCACAGAACACCCAGGACACTTCTAAGATAAATGGATTGTTGTTTCCTTATGCAAAGTACATCTAATATCCTTGGTGGTAGGTTCAAGGTTAGAATAATGGTTCTTACCCAAGTTTAAGCTTGAAGAGGATCCATGCGAAGAGAGGGAAGGAGGTGGTGTCTGTGAATGTCCTGGCCCCTGACTGGGGAGAGGCATGCCCACGGGTCCAGGAGAGGATGAAAAGCTAAGGCCGTTATAAAAACTGTGTCCAATGGGGGTCAAGCTGCTTGATGTCCTCTTATAAAGATCACTGCTGCCAGTCAGGGAGTCGCGGCGGGAGCCACTGCCAGTGTTGGAGTTGGCAACTAAATTGGAATTAAAACAATGCAGATAAGAACAGTCCTGTTCTTCAAAGAACAAGCCCACTGACCTGTTCCTAACACTTTAATCCAAACTCCTCACCAATGCAAATTTGTCAGCAGAGACAACCTGTTAATGCAGCAGTTCTAGTGTCAGATGAAGTTATGAGAGGATATGGCTCAGGTTATCATGAAACTTTTGTTCAAACCATCACATGTACACCAAATTTACATTCTTTTTGGGTCATATGAGATAGAAGAAGGTAAAAAACTCTGATGACCACAAGAAATACAGAAAAAATACAAGAAAATAGGCTAGAAATAATGCCTTTCACAACGCAAAGGGTTCTAGTAGAAAAATGGAGTATAGAAAAAAGATTGGTAAATGGGGTATTGCCCTGCTACACAAGATTTACATATGAAAGTCTGTTTTCTTAGAGGGTTCAATCAAGAGTTACTATTAGGCCCCCAATTCCAATTAAGACACTTTCTCTCAAGCATGTCCTTCTGTTTGAGATGATACTGTTTTACAACCACTGCCACTGCAATTAACCCATTATTTCACCTTACTACTTCCTGCTTTGTTCTCTCATCAAAACATTTAAAATATCTTGGTAAAATATCCTTCTTCCCAAAAGACTGGAGAAAACTCATGACTCTATAATCCATGACTCTTTAAGACCTTCAGCTGATGATCTTGACTCACTTTCAATTATGGTATACTCTACTCTGATTTTTAGTAAATCTTCCTCTCTATGAGTTTTTTTTAAACTTTTTTTTATTGTATAATATAACATATATTAAGTAAACAAAGAAAAAAAGCAATAACTTTCAAAGTACTCTTCAACAAACAGTTACAGGACAGATCCCAAGGTCTGTCACGGGCTACCATTCCAATCTCAGATTTTTTTCTTCTAGCTGCTCTCCCTCAGATTTTTTAATATTCACATTTCTGGGCTTTCCTCCACTTTTCCCAATGCCTAGAAAAAGCTCTCCTCATTTTCTAATCCCTGAAACAAATTGGCTATACACGTAAAAGTAGTAACATAAGCATAAACCTAAAAGAAACCCCTAGTTGTACAAATATATGTGGGCTGACTGTATTACGACAGGGCTTGGTCCATACCTGGCTGTGGTACCTGTCTAGGGCTCCATGCATTGCCAGTACTCTATAAAGATTATAAAAATAACTAAAATTCCATTTTAACAGTGCATCAGTCTTGATTTCTACCTGCTGTTCCAAACCCTCCAAGGGCTGATCCCAGAGTGGCACCGAGAGAACTGCTACTTCCAAATCCCAAGGATGTGTTGGCAGGCTGAGCAGAGCCCTGGGAGAACAGTGAGCTGCTCTGCGAATTGCTGCTCAGAGAGTTGTTGCCATAGAAAGAGCTGGATGCCAGGTTGTTATTAGGCTGCTGTTGGGGCTGGGGCTGAGGCTGCTGCGTTCCTAAAGGGCGAAACGGTCCATTTGTTGTTCCAGCAAGACCACCAGCTGCTCCATTTGCTGAAGCTGCGGCCGCTGCAACAGCTATGAATAAGAAAAGCAAAATATTTGGCTATGAAAGGGATTGGCCACAGTTCCAAACTATATTTTTATCCTTTCTGAAAACCTTTCAATGCTGCCTTACCTTTACAAGGGAAAAACAAACCTTATAAAGAACGGTGCAAAATTGTCATTGACTCCTTTACCTGAAGGTTTTATTTTCTATTTCTACTTTCACTTTGAAGCCAAAATATCACTGAAGCAAGATCACTATAATGGTATCTTTAAGGAGTCTGCAGACTCTTCAATATCAAATGTATTCATTTTAAATACAATAACTTCCCCAAATCTTAAATTCCACAAATATCTACATTAAGGTTTCTTTTCCAGAACCATGTCATCCACACTGCTACTAAAACTGTTTAGCATGCTGCTGTCTTCTAAATGTTCCCCTATATACCCTCCACCCTTGTTCCCCTGAAGCCCACCCACCAAATAGTTACTAATTAAGATTATAATAATCAGCATAAAATAATGACTTGGGTTTCTGAAAAATTAGCCCTGAACTTCTGCAAACAGTGCCATTTTCTGTGAGTATATTCTCAGTGGAGCCAGTCCTGTTGATAACCTCCTGGCTACTAACTAGCTGTTGGTACATGTTCTCGACAGAATCAGAACTTACCTTTGATTCTTTCTTTGAAATATTACAGGGTAGAGTGTCATACTGAGAATTTGTCAAATAATTAGCCTGTTTCAAATTATGTTAAGAATGCCATTATCAGTCTCCCCTTTTAAATCTCTGACATGGGTCTACTAAGATGTAAGCTCACCTGCTTGTGCTGCTGAGGAACTAATAATGACTGGGGCAGGAGCTACAAGTCGAACAGGAGCTCCAAGACCATTTCTTGCTCCTGCATTCACCACAAGGGCACCAGTCTGGTCATAGTAAGCAGCAGGAGCCAACACAGGATAACCTGGGAATACAAATATGTATCAAACAAATAAATGTCTCCTAGATGCCAGCAAATTGAAAATAATCACAAACACAGCTTTGGAATCAGATAGACCTGGATTTATTTCCTGGCTGCACCACCTAAGTAGCTGTATGACCCTACCTCTGGACATCCATGTCCACATCTGCAAAATAAGGATAATAACAGTACCTACCCGGTAAGAGTTCCGGTGAAGGTTAAGCTAAAAGAGGAATGTGAAGCACTGGCATGATATCAGGCACATAGTAAGTGATCAATAGGAGTAGATATTGTTAGTCACCATCTGCTAAGTGTTAGAAAAGTAATTTGGCAAGATAAGAAATATCTGTGCTCTTCAAAAGCTAAACACAAGCAACTTTGGCAATGCTAAAGGGTGTGGGGGCTACCCAAACTTATCACCAAGAACCACACACTGATACTTTTTTTCTTATCATGCCTTGAATACATAACAATCATAGCACTTTCATGTCATATAATAATCTAAACACAAATATCCTGTAAGTTAGCCATAAAAACCTAGATAGCCTTCAATTATAAGGCCCTTTTCAATAACATATGGGATAGAATCTCTAAATCCTAGTTTGAGCCACATGAGGAACTGAAGGTGGCTTCCTAACAAAACAACTGCTTTGTAACTAATAAAACAAATTATACAAATTAGCTCACTGAATTCATAAATGAATCAATGAATTTCGCTATGTGACACACCCAATAAAATTACATACACTTAAACTGAGGTCTCGTAAAGATCTATTTCAAAGGAAGAGCCTCATAGTAAATTCAATATAGTGCAAAGCACGGAACCAGGTGTTAACTGAGCCAAGAAAAGTAAATTTATTGAATTGAGCTGCTGCGTGCGCGCGTGTGTGTGCATACATATATATCTCTCAAAGTAGGCAGCTAAAAAGCACCTCCACTAATGGCTCAGGAAAAACCCTAGAAATATAAGAGCTAACCCTATCTAAGGGTGCCAGAAATTTCTTTCTAGTCATGCTGTTCAAAACACTGGGAATAAAGACTAAAGTCCTAGAATGATGCTAAAGTAGCCTGGCCATTCCTTCTATTCCTAAGCCTAAGGGAGAAAACAGATCACCACCAAAGGAAAAAATAGCATATTCCAAGTGGTGTGGACATTCATTTTTTTTTTTTTTTTTTTTTTACATGGGCAGGCACCGGGAAACGAACCCAGGTCCTCTGGCATGGCAGGCGAGCATTCTGCCTGCTGAGCCACCGTGGCCCGACATTCACTTTTAACATACAACTTAGGACTGGCTCAGAACAATTAGATGCTCTCATCAATGAACTATGTTCTAAGTGAGGGCAAGTGTGTCATCCTTGCCAGTCCCCAAATCACAAGCCTAAGAAAGCTGAAAGGATTGCCCATTCTCCTTTGAACTGACCCCAAGAAGCAAATTTTTGTCAAGGCATTAGGAACAACAGTGCAGCCTCACCTGGCATGCCTGCAGCCAGTCCTTGTCCAAATGCAAGGGCAGAATTCACTGCTGCAGCTGCTACCAGTTGGTCTGTTTGCTGTCCCTGCTGGTTCTGATTTGGGGTCAAAGGACGCTGACTGGCTCCTCCACGAAGAACCTGGGAATGATAAACAAATAAATCAACTACTTTCTTCTCATTGGAAGTATATAAGCCCCATGATGTGCTCAATTTGATTCAACTTTTAAAAACTAATAGTTGTGAAACATTTTCTCTACCATGTTTTTATATGGCATGGCTGTAAGGATACAAATTCAATTAAATAACATATCATATAGTGAAATTTCCTTCCACTGTTCTTAGCTTGAACTTATTACCTTTAAAAGTGGCCAAAAACTATAGGAAAGTGATGACTGATTCATTAACCAAATATTTAATGCCTACAATATGGCAGGTACTAAAGAGAGAGCAATGAACAAGACAGGCAAAGTCCCTGCCCTCATGGAATACTTATTTTTCTAGTGAAAGAGACAGACCTTACACAAGGAACTATATAGCATAATGTCAGTGCACTGACAAAAAAGTGGGATAAGAAGAAAGACTGTAACTTGGGGTACAGGGATGTTTCAGATAAGGTGAACTGGGATAATTTACCCACATATTTAAGTTAAAATATCTGTGTCTAGAAAAACACAAAAGAAGCTATATTCTCTTTAGATGGAAAATGAGAACATTTTCTCTGCTCTTTAACACTATTCCCATTCATCAAGGCCCAAATGGCCCCAAATGAGCTCACCAGATTTGATTTAGGAGGCTTCTGACCTGACTGTTTCTATTTCTCCTCTCACAAATTCCACAAACACGCAGCAATCTAAATGGAGATGAGTATTAGTCAAGAACACTGACATTTCAGTGCAGAATACCAGTTCTGCCACTGTGATAAAGGATCTATATTTTTTATTAATGAAACATAGGTATTACGATGCCGGTAAATCATTCTTATTCTAAATGCTCTGAAAAATGTATTTCACAAGATCTATATACTCCAATAAGTAAAAATGCAAAACCAACAGACCAAGGCTAAAATTACCAGACTTTTTAACAATGTGTTTTGCGATTTTCAAAGGCAAAGTTCTTATCAGATCAATTTCATTCTGCTATTTAAAAAGTTAGGCATGTAGTCAAGGAGCTGGTTTAAATTATTCTTTGTACCATTCAGTGAAAAATGTAAAACAGAAATAACATTTATAATCAATTCTGTATTAATTGGGTATAAGGTGAACACCATTGTCCATATTGACAAGAAGAGATGTGTGGCCACTTAATTTACCCAAAGTCTCTTATTTCATTCTCTGTAAGTAGTGAGAGTAACAGCTTATCTTACAGATTTGTTGGGATGATTAAAAATAGTGCATGCAAGGCACAATGCCTGGCATCTAACAGATAACCAATAACCAATAGATAATTACTATTATAAAATTATTATGCAATTCATTCCTGTTCATAACTGACCTAAAGAGTCTAACCGCTATTACATAAGGAGTGCATACACACAAGAGTCAAGGGGGGTTGCAAAGGTGAGTGTCTGGGCCAAGACTGAGAAGATGCCTACCCAATAAGCCAGAAGAGGTCTTACTCTAAGAGATTAGTTCAAAACTGCCAAAGAACTGAAAAACCGAGCAATGGAATCACTGTTCTCTTGAGCATAATGACCTAGGCTTATGTTTGGTTAGGGGCTTGAATAAAGGGAAAGGGGTGAGGGGTGAGGGGTTGGTGGTCCAAGGGGCGAAAGAGCCTGAAGAAAGAGGTACTGTTTGAATAAAAAAAGCAAAGTATGTTTCCCTTTTTCCCCACTCTTTAGAAATATGAGTGGTACCCATGAGTATGAACTAAATTTCTTAAGTTAACTGCCTATTACATTTAATTTCATCAATAGCTGTCAGTTCTATGGGTTTTATGAAAGCAAACACATAAGATTTCACAAGCAACTTATTAAAGTCTAATAAAACCAATAAAAATGAATGAACACCTATTTGCAAAACCTTCTCCTAGGAGTTAGTTTATTATAAATCTTGACAACATAGGCGTGAGATTCAAATATCTTTTCAAAAGTTTGTTCTACCACAGCATTTGAAAAATACCAGTAAATAACAAGCAAGCAGATGTTCAGTGGAGACTTTCTAATTAATAATTTCTTCTTCTGTAGTTCCCATTGCACTTGGTAGAATCATCATCTGTATAATCTCCCCCAATCTAGAAAATTCAGAAGTCATTCTAAATTCCTCTTTCAGAACGCATCATCAAACACCAAATCCCCACCAACCTGACAATCTGTGCGTGGTTTCAACCTAACACCCAGGAAATTTTTTCAATTTTAGAAGCATTTGGGAATATGAAAGAATAAAGTTTTTATCAGATAACAAAGGAATCTTGAAGAAGGATGAAATAGGAATCAGAAGTTAAGATAGAGTTTTGGCTAGAATGCCACCAACTCCCCGAAAGTACCTAGAAACAATACCTGTTTTCTGTTAAAACGTTAAGACCAAAGAGGCCCAAAGCAAATTTAAATAAAGCCCCTCATTTCAGTTACTACGATGAAAGAGTTCACCAGGAAAATAATATTTCCCTCAAAAACTGGCAAAAAAAAAAAACAAAACAAAAAACCCACACTGGCACTAAACAATGGCTGTTTATCAAAAATGAATGCTAACTTTGGCACAGCAGGATTTTTAAGTGTGAATGACAGAAAACTCTGAAATGCAAATGGTTATCACTGACCATTTTACAACTAATAAAAGTTGATTCAGACAAGTTGAGCCAGTTAATGATAAGACAAAGACCCAATCTCAGGTTTTCTAAAATCCAAGACATTGCAATATGGTCAGAAAACAGAGAAAGTTCTAAGCACAGAGACTTAGGTTCAAATTTTACCAATTTAATATTTCTGAGACCCTGGGCACACAAATTCTATTTCCTCAACTGTGAAATGGGAAGTCATATGATTTATTTATGAAGAATTGGAATAAGGAATAGAAATAATATGTAGGGCACTTAGCTTTACATAGAACTTGTTCAATAAATAGTAATTTGCCCACTATGTTAGAGTAAATTTTAAAAGATGGCAATTACTTCATTCTTAAATCCACAATGATTTAGAAGTCATTTAAACACAGAACTCATCACACAAAGAAATACAAAAACACACAAAGCTATTAGGAAATTTATTTAATAGAGATCATTCATTCTTTCAACAAGGTATTTGCTGAGTTCACTTACATACTCTGTTTAGGACTGAGTCATGTCCCCCAAAAAAGGTATGTTCAGGTCCCAACCCTGGATACTGTGACTGTGAAGCCATTTGGAAATAGGACCTTGGGAGATGTTATTAGTAAGGTGGGCCCAAACTGAATGAGGGTGGGCCTTAAATCCAATATTGATAAAGTCCTTGTAAGAAAAGGAAACGAGACAAGAGAGAGAAAGCCACAGGAAGAGCAAGAAGCTGACAGTCAATAGAACCAGGAAGAGAAAGGAAAAAATGCAGCCATGTGCACTGCCCTATGACAGAAAAGCCAAGGACTGAAGGATCGCCAGGAATCTCTGAGAACCAAGTATCGATCACCTTGCTGTCGCCTTGAATTTCTCCCAGCCTTAAAACTATAAACCAATAGATTCCTGTTGTTTAAGCTAATCCACTGTATGGTATCTGTTTTAGCAACTGGGTAACTAAGAATTGTATCTTGTTTAAAAAAAAAATTATTGACTTCCAAATAATCTGCCTTATTGGAAAAATATTGACTCAGGAAAAAATAGCTAGACTTTAAAGACCTGTGTTTTTCCTATAATTCTGTGGAAAATATAAAAATTAAACATAAACTCTTAGTTAAGAATGAGTAAAGGATTCCTATTTGCATCATAACATATGTTCATATACCAGCATGGTGTTTTGCCTCAAAAGACAGCTTTAATTTGATAATACATATCAAAAGCCTAAATGCTCATCTCATTTGTCCCAGAAAAATTCCATTTTTAGGAATGAAATAACCATGGATATTTGCAAAGGATATTAATCAGTCTTATTTATAACACCAAAATATTGCTGCTAAATATCAAATATTAATAGGCCAGTTGAAATAAAATATGGTAGAGATTTATGATGGCTCTAAATGAAGCCAGTAAAAATGTTATTAAAAATACATTAAATAATATGGGAAAATGTGAAAACAGGATACAAAGCCATGTGGACAGAATAATCCCTATTTTTAAAGAAATTAAATAATAAGGTTAAAATGGCAGAAGCCAAACATATTAATATTGGTTTTCTCCAACATGAGGATGAGAATTTTAAGTTTTACCAATTTACTACAATTTTTAGCAATAAAGAGGTATTACTTTTAACAATCAGGAGAAAATGGGCTCCTGATTAAAAAAAAAGAAAAGAATGGGCGGCTGCCGTGGCTCAGCAGGCAGAGCTCCGACCTGCCGTGCTGGAGGTCTGGAGTTCGATCCCTGGTGCCTCCTGCCCATATGCAAATTTAAAAAAAAAAGAAAGAAAAGAATATAGTTTTGTAGTTAACTGTCCTTTCCCATCTCAACTAAAAACTACTATTACTAAGTTACAGCCTCTATGATGGGTTTAGGAATTATATGCAATCAAACAGGTAATATAAATAAGCAGTCTAAAGAACCAGTACACTCCCCTTTGGTAGCAAGCCACTTATAAGAGACTGAAGTGATCTGAGAATGCTACTTAAGGAGGCAACAATACTGTCGTAGACCCACTTTGCCACTTATAAGCTATTTAAACCTTATCTGGACAAACCTCTAAGCAGTTTCCTCCTCTGTAAAGTAACTGATACAAAATAGGTATGCAGTAAGCCAATAAGTAAGAGTTAAATCTGAGCCTGAACTCAGATACACATGCACAGAAGGGACTTCATGCATTCACAAAATTTCTTTATTAGTTGTAACATTATATTTTAATTCTATACAAAACTAAAATTCACATGGAGATAGAGGTCAATTTCATTTATATTTACCTGCTGTTGCCCTTGTTGAGCTTGTGCGGTAGTCTGCTGATTAGCTGAATTAGTTGCTGCTGCTGCTGCAGCAGCTTGCTGCTGGAAAAGACTGGCAGGGTAGACACCCCAGGGAGTAACTCCATAATATTGGTGAGGGACCACAGCCGGGCCTAAAATAGCAAGAGAAAGGAAAAGAAAGTTTATACTAGTAAGAATCATCTGGGTTTCCAAAAGAAACTTTAAGTGAAAGCACTTAAGTCATTTTCAGACTGACATATCTAACTCAGCAAATTCTACTGTAAAATATTAATTTAAGAACATATTGATACGTTCTAATCATTAATTCTATTTTTTTTTAATAAGAAAACATTAACCAAGATCCCTATACTCTTCTAACATCACTAATATGCTCCAGGCCCAGAGGAAGAAGTCAGGAAGGGACAAAAAGTTGAAGATACCCACAGAGAAAATAGAATTTGAAAGGGAAGCATTTAAGAACAATAGAGGAATTGGCTTGGTCAGTAAAAAGGCATGATTTTTTCCCTAAGAAAGAAAGGACGCAAGGATATAGACAACATTTATTGATGAAAAAAAGAGAAATGGAGAGTTCATGTGCTTAAAGGAATAGAACAAAAGATTAAAGTTGTACCTCTCTTTCAATGGTAAGAATGGGCAGCTAGAGGCTCGAGGCTCTTGAGGTAAATGATAGGGACAGGAATCCAGGAGCTTCCTTAACTCCAGAAGCATGAAAATCAGTCTTCTAAGGACAAAACCCAGACACTCAACTGACCCTCCATTGCTCACTGTCCAGAGACTTGGTTTTCCTGTCTATTTTTAAAATAGGTCTAACCATCATAAAAAGTGATTCTACACAAGTATATTCATTCAGACATTAATAAACAAAATTTTAAATTTATGAAGTTGAACACAAATAGACAAAATATACCACAACTTAGATTCACTATTACAGAACTGCTGCGTATCCTAAACAAAACTAAGCATTTTGCTTTAATCCGCTTGATCTGCTCACCTTCTCTGGTAGCAAGCTACAGCAGTCATCTTGGCCCCAAAGAGTATAAGGCAGCACAGAGGCTATGGGGTAGCTTTTGGGCGCAAAAGAAATCTAGCCCCTAGAATTCTCTGATGAAGCTCTTAGCTAAAGAACAACAAGGCTGCACATTCGTCACCTAGGTCAAGGGCTCAAAGCCAGCCCCTTAACTCTGCTGAAACACATGACCAACTTAAACATTCTAACTTAAAGACCAGAATTAAATATGTGTAATTCTGATTAATGATAACAATCACATCTTACAGAGTTCCAGAGAGTTGTTTCAAATAGTATATACACTCTGAAGAAAACATTTCATTATGTCAAAATGAGTTGGTACGTGCTTTGTTTCTCCATTTTAAGCTTCTAAAATACAAATAAATCAGGTTAAATCATATGATTCAATATGCCAATAATATACTCTGGCATTTCAATTTTGATGTTTTCTGCATTGTGGGCTTTGCCAAGCTCAAGAAGCTCTGTTTATCACCAAAGGTGCCCACTATAAAACATACGAAAGTGCACCTGAGTAAAGAGTGAAAGTATTCCTGAAGAAAGCTATGTTAATATATGCACCCCATATAGTTCCATAGTCTGGATAGTTACCAAGTCCTTTCTGTGTGAAAGCACTTAAAGTCATTTTCAGACTGGCTCAGCTGATGAGTATAAAATAAGCAAGATTTTCATTAATAAACTATCGTCTCATTGAGGGTAAGTACATCACCTCTAAGATAAGTTCTTTGTTCCAAATAACATATATCCAGTTAGTGGAGGAACACATTTCTGTAGAAAACACCAAAAAGCCAATTCAAGATAGCAGACATTATATGTTGTAGTGGCAAATTATATAGGCTTTGGAGTTAGACCAGGTTCAAATCCTAACTCTACAACATTTAAGAAGCATGACCTCAAACAAAGCAGTTCTTTGAGTCCCAATTTCCTAATGTGTAAGATCATCATCAAACAACTCATATGAAAGAAAAGCACGCAGCATAGTGCCTGGCAAATAATAAGTATTCAATAATAAATATTAATATTAGCAAGGATCATTCTAAGAAATCCTTAGCAAGAAACAGAACAGCTTTCTATTTCTCCAAAGACTGGGGGTGCATGTATACTAATTATGTTCCCATCACAACTCATGCCAAAATGTGAACAAGTCTTAAAAATTCATTAAGAAAAGAAGTTATATACTGCATTTAAGTTCATAATTGCAAATAATATGGTATATAATCAGAAATGAAATCTTAAAGTAATATTTAGCCATGGCTTGGAGGGATCTGCCCCTGAAGAATACCTACTTTGGAAGACATATAGTTAGTCCTAATGTTAAATTCAATCTATCATACATTTATGACCCCATTACAGTAACAACAACTGTGCCATATAGAAAAATAACAAAGGTGCCCGTCTTCAAAAAAATTTAACCTCAAGAGAAAGAAAATTACACTCATATATATATATCCACAAGCAAATAAATACAATGCAGTAATTACTAAGAGAACAGGGAAGGTCAGCAAGGAAGGCTTTCTAGAGGTGATAATGACAACTAAGGAGCACCTGAGGCAGAGAATGGGGAAAAGAGCTTACTATACACGGCTAAGGAGACCATATAAGCAAAGACACAGACGTCTAAAACAATGTGGTATGTGCAGCAAACTATAATCAGTTTAGTTTTGCTAGAATACATGGTATGAGCCAATAGAATACATGGTGGCCAATTTGAAGGGGAGAGAATGGTGTGTGTGTGTGTGTGTGTGTGTGTGTGTGTAGAAGTCCATGTAAAAATCATGGAGAGACCCACATACACAGTGGGACTTAACCCTAGCTAATCCTCAAAATTATCTAGTAGCTCCTTAAAGATGCTGATTCAAAGGAACAGTTCCCACTCACCCAAGAAAGCCCTCATGATCAACCATGTTTAAAAATAACTGATGTGAACTAATTATAATATTTAAACTCATAAATATACAATAAAGAATACAGGTTATTAGGATATAGAATGAAGCTAAAGAATAGGAAGTGGTTGCTTAATACGTGCAGAACGTTTAACTAGGTTTAACTTAAACGTTCAGAAGTGGATAGAGATGATACTATCAAGTTTTTTTAAGAATAATTAACTGAACTGAATGAATGGTGTGTGATATGGTAGAAATGGGAAGCTGGGAGTTTTGTATGTCACCAAAAGGGAAGTCGAAGGTTAAAACACGGGAATGTATAACACAGGGAATCCTGTGGCAGACAGTAACTGTGATTAACCGTACAAACATAAAAAAAAGTTCTTTAATGAACTAGAACAAATGTACGATACTATTACAAGGAGTTAATAGAGGGGTATGCAGTGGTAGAATGCTTGCCACATGAGAGACCCCCGGAGGGTTCAATTCTCAGCCCATACAGCACCCCTTCTCTCCCCCCTACACACAAAAAATAGAAGGGTATATGGGGGAAAAAATGTACCTATTGCAAACTGTGGACTATAGTTAACAGTAATTGTTTAATATTTTTTCAAAAACAGTAACAAATAAAACCACACCAATACTATGGATCAATAACGGGGGGGGGCGCGGAGAGGGGACACAAGAGGTATGCGAGGATTGGGGGTTTCTTTTTTACTTTTAATTCTTTTATGGAGTAATAAAAATGTTCTAAAATTAATCATGGGGATGTATGCACAATATGTGGTGAATATATCTCAATAAAATTGCATTAAAAATAATAATAAAAGAAAAACAACCACAGTATGCCATATTAAAGTGGATATGCAAGCAATCAAGGAAGGGTTTTAAGCACAACACTGAAATGTAAGGTTTGTGTTTGAGACAGTTTTCTTGACCAACATGGGGCTGGGAGAGGCAAGCAAATTTGGAATACCTAAGAGAACCCAGCCGCAAAAGTCATGTAGAGAGTATAAGGTCCTGAACTATGGTAAAACACAGGCAGTAGGATGACTTGGGCAAAGGGGAACATTCCAGAAATATGTATGAGCAACGGTGGCCCCATAAATTAAAAATACATATCTGGGGTTGTACGTGATTAATTTACCTTTGGACATGTTCAAGTCTGAGGTGTCTATGTGACAGCTAAATAGAAATATCCTGCTGGCAGGTACATGGCACAAGAAATCTCCATTGGAGACATGGATTTGGGAAAGTATAAAGAATACATGCCCATCTCAAATGATCCTTTAGCAGGTGAAAAAGTCCCTCATGCAGCAGAATGTCTCACCTAGTGTCGCTGCTGCAGCCAATCCAGCTGTGTATGGGTCCGTTCCTGGGGGAGCAGCACTGATGATGTATGGATTGGGGACAAACGCAGCGGGAGCTAAACCTGCTGAAAACATACCTGTCAGTAAAAACAAACTTGACTAAAAACTGCAGCCCTACCAAATACCTACACAGTCTGTCTATTCGTTCCAGGCTAAAGATGAGGGGGGGAGAAAAAGAAAGAGAAGAGTGATAGGATAGATTCAGAGTAAATAAGAGTTTTAAAAGGTAAAATAAACACTATCCTGAAGAACATGGTGACATTTATCTAGCCTTCTGTTGATGTTTTTTGTATACCTTCACTAAAGAAAAACAATTTAAAGTGTTTAAACAGTTTTAAGTTTTCAACATTTTCGGCACAATTATTAAAATTATAGCAGGCTAAAATACAGCAATTTAAGAGTCTTTTGCAATGATTGGAAAGAAGGACTTATTCCTATTTAAGACAATTTTACAGAAGGTTTTCCTCCAAGAAAATATACGGTTATTTCTAAAGGCTATCATCAACAACTATAAAATATCACATGGATCCAGACAAAGGCCCAAATGCCTAGCTTAGTTCACAGAGGTTGAAAGCAAGTTTTTTCTTCCATAACATTTCATAATCCTTGACTGGTGAGCTCCCTTTTATTTAATTGTTTTATTTAATTTATTTAATTGTCATTAAAAAAACCCTTCTATTTGCTTATGATTTTAATACTTTGTTTTGAAGAGATCTTTAAAAGGTCAAGAAAAAAGGTCTAGACTAAAACTTAGGTCAAATTTTAAATAATTGCTACAGGGGAAAAAAAGCAACTTTAAAAACCAGGAATTATATTAGAATACTTTCTTAAATGGTCAATACATACCCTGGCCTGGGAAATGGATTTGTAAGTACTTAGTAAGATGAAAAGTTGATATAGTTACAGGACAGCTCCAACAAGGACAACTATTGTTACTTAAATTCACCCAACTGTACCAAAACAATTATGCTAGTCACTACTGTAGTAAATATTTTAAATCCTGAAACAACTGAGGTAAGGAAAATAGCTGGATACTGAAGGAAGTCTTATGAGCTGAGGCCTAGAAGGTATGCCAAAAACATCTCCAATGGCTGGAGACCTTATATAAGAGGAAGAGGAGATTTACCCTGTCTAAGGGATTTTTCTTAACTTTTACAATCAATCTAATGTTTCACAGCACCTTGCTGATCTAAAATGGGGGTCCCATTTTAGGGACCACATCTAGGCTTAAGCACTTACCGATGTGAGGTTGATGAGCAGCTGCCAGCGCATACTGTTGCTGTTGAGCGGCTGTCAACTGTTGGACAGCAAGCGCATTAGGTCTTTGGAACAGCTGAGTTAAGAGAAAAACACAAAATAATTTTAAAACCTCTCTGAACAAAAATCTTGTAATAGGCACGATGCTTCAAACAAAAATGGATAGTCTCATGCTGTACTCCACTTCCATGATATTTAGATGCTTTCATGGTTCTTTTGCTCCAAGCCTCCCCCCTTGTCTTAACCTCCATTTCAGTGTACCTAGTTCCCACAGGCTGACTGCCTCACAGGTTATATGTTCCTTGAACCAAAAACGTACACATGTAAATCCCTAAATGGTTGTCAACCAGTCTGCAGATGCTGTCTGAACCAAATCACACTTAAAAATTGGACAAGTGTACTACAAAATGACTTACCTCATTGCCCTTAGCGCTATGATTTCCCTTCATTCTTACTAGACCCTATAACCTTGCCTACTCACCTTCTGAAGAAGACTATGCAAACGTGTGAATTTCATCCTCTGAGCTACCTCTTCCCAGAAAAACAGACAGGATACCTTCCTCAACCAGTGTCTCATCCTAAGTTATATCTTAGTGAGAGGGTGAAGCTGAAGCTAATGACACAACTGCCCTATTTGGGGGCTCCTGAATTTCCTAGGATACTTATTCTTTATGCGTAGGGAATAAGACAGAGAAGTACACACCTGCTGCTAAGAAAAATTGGACAGGAGCTCAGACCTAGCACACTTCTTATTTTCCAAGAAAAGGAAAGGCGTTCACAAGGCCTCAACAAGAATATCCCAAGATTCCATCTTAATACAAAATCATTTGTTAAAAAAAAAAAAACATATCTACATAAATCCCCTCTAGGCACTGTGCAAGGAACTAGGGATACAACAGTGAATACAACACCACATAACTCCTGCCCTCATGAAAATTACATTTTAGTATGAACAGTATTGTTACCAAAAAAAAAAAAAAAAAAAAAAAAAAAAGGATGCTGGTAACCTGATTTTGGATCACCTTGATGTGCCTCTTCCAAGAAGTCATACTGAAGACTTCATTATTTGCTGAAATTAGACTGAGAGCAGTTACTGAAGAGACTTTCCTGGATAGGACCATCAACCTATTTGTTCTTTCTACAGGAATTTTCAACAGTTCAGTTGATATCAATGGATGATGTATAATAGACACAATGGATTTTGCATTACAGATGTCCTCATAAAGAGACCTGATTGTTTCAGACATTAGGAGATAATGCCATTCCACTAACAGCTTAATTATCATCATGGCTGGACTTACTAATATCTTAGGAGATAGAGAAAATGTGTCTTGTAATTTGGCTATCTATATGCCTCAAATATACAAGCAGGAAGGCTTTAAATAAGAACAAAATAAAAAGATTTATATATGGTGAGTATTTTCAATGTACTCCCCAGTATCATCTGTTAGCTCCCTTTCTAAACATTCTACTTTCTAAAACCTGCAGAACTTAGTCTTTCCTTTTACCGTATGAATATCAAAAGTAACGATGTCCAGATTTCAAAAATACTTTAGATTTTTTATGTATTTCAGAGGTTAATGTAGGGAGTGCCTGGGTAGTTCTGTGGTAGAATGCTTGCCTGCCATGTGGGACATCCAGGTTCAATTCTCGAACCATGCACCGCCCCCCCCAACACACACACACACAAAGGTTAACGTAAAGAAAAACTTCATCATGATACTATGATGCTGGTTAAAAGGAAAAAGATAATACTGCTTTATAGGCATTTTTAAAATATCAAGTATTAAAAATAAACTATGAAATATAATGATGAAAATCACAGCACTTGTTCACTACAGGAAAGGAACCAGTCCCTCTATTTGTTAACTGTGATTTTGTGGTTTTTTCAAGATAGCTTCACAGTATTCTGTTTCACCTAAAGGACAGTATTTCTACTAACAGGGATCAGTCCACCCAAGTGGCAGAATAAAAATACTGAATGGTTGCTTTTAAGTTATTTCTAAGGTTTTAAAAATGCCTCATAGTTTCACTAAATATCTAATGTCTCTTAATGGGCCTCTGACATTTTCCTAGCCTAAAAATCTTTAGAAATATTTAACATCCAAGATATTGTTCATGCTTGGCTCTTCCCTTTTTTGACCCACTATAAACAAAAATAGTTTTCTTTCAACATTTTTGAGCACCTATTATTAACTGGGCACTGTAACATGGAGCAGGGGAAATAAAGACAATATGCTCAGAATGTAACTCTTGAGAATATCTTCACTTATTAACGAAAACTGTAGTCTAATGTCATTCAATCTGATTTATCCTCTCATTATGTTTTAATATTACATATAAATAATCTACATGTGTACTATATCTGTACACATACATAAAAATACACAGTATGTGTGAGCACAATGAAAGCAACCACTGTACATAGTCTTAGCTTGTAGTTCTCTCCACCATGTTATCACACTTTTGAGGACAGATTATTTTAACTAAAAACATACAGGCCCCCAAAAAGCCCACGCTCCTGTGCTTGAGAGTTAGTTAATAGCTTAGTGGTTATGCTGAATAGGGAAGGAATCGTTTTCTTGAAAGCATTTTGAAGTAAACAATTTAACAAAAGTAAAGTATGCATCTACAGCAGGCCAATCTGATTATAGAATAGACAACAGCAATTCTGGCACATTCTCTTTATGTAAATGGTCTAATGTTAACTGGAAATACAGACTATTCAAAACAAAATTGGGTAACTGGTAAGTGACAGATTCCAAAGGATCCTGAAAGGCTCATACAAATACCATCTGCTAGGAAAGCACTGAGTTCTGTTAACATTTTCATGATTCTCACAAAGCAAGCCGATAACTCCCTAAGTGAGAAACACAATACCACAAGATTGGATAAAATGCTTATTTTAACATAAGTATAATGGGAAATGTGCCACTATTGATCACAATTCACTTGGGTTGAATTCATAAGTTGTTCAAGTGTTTGGAGGAAGGGGAAAATATGTCAGCTACTTGAAGCATATTTGGGTTTCCTAATAAGGAATATTGAAGACATAATTTAGGAACTAGACAAGCAAGCTGGTTTGACTCCCTTCTCTGTCACTTATACGGCCTCATAAAACATAGCCTGCTGAGTTCTTATTTCAGAAAAGAATTTGTGTAGCCAAAAGAAAGCATATGTAAAACACTCAACTAGTGACTGATATGCAACTGACATTTTATAAAAGGTAGCTATTATCATCATTACTATTGTTATCAACAAAAGTTGTTGTGAATGTAAAGACAATGCTGAGCCTTCTGTATCTGAAGTGATGTTTAAATATGGAGTGAGGAAATGTGAAAACCACCCTCCGCCACACGCCTATTGCCAGTCCTTGTCTTTTTCCTAGTTTAAGGCAATACGCATAGTGGATAATAGTCAAGGACACTGACTAGAGCCAGACTGCCTGGGCTGCTATCTCAGCTCTACCGCTTACTTGCTGTGTGACCTTGAGCAGATGACAGCCTCTGTGCCTCACTTTCCTCCTTTCTTTAAAGGGATAATAAAGGTGTGCCTAACTCCTAGGGTTGTTACGGGGATTAAAAGTAATAGACCTAAAATGCTTACAGCAGTCCTTTGTGTGTGATTTTCTTTCTGGTTTATGAAAAGACAGCTCACACACAGACACAGCTCCTTTTGCTAGAGTCAAACTTCATGGCTCCACCCCACAGCAAGGCAGCTCAGCACACTGAAAGAAGACTGCAGGACTCAAGAGTCAAAATCCCACTGAATTGAGGGTGCACAGGTGGTTCAGTGGTAGAATGCCTGCTTGCCACACAGGAGACCTGTGTTTGATTCCCAGCCCCATGCACCTCCAGCAAAACAAAACAAAAATCCCACTGAGTTTATAAGCACCAACTGCTGCCAACAGGTCACAAAGCAAATAAGGAAGAAAACCTTTTTCATTGATAGAACTCTTACATTATACTTCTTTCAGAAAAGGTTGTGACTACAGTTGAATTTGAAGGTAAGACAATGACTTAAAATATAAGAACATATCAAAAGACTTTGTTTTTCCAGAACAAGGTCCAGAGGAAACAGCCTAGAGCTAGAAACCAAAACACAATGTATTCTTGTACTAGGTGATCTCCATCAAGGCCTTGAAATTCACTGTCATAATTTTCTTACCTCTAAAAATAGAATAGCTGTCCTATCTCATGGGGTTGTAGAGGATTGACAGAGAAAAGCCCTTTAAATTATTAAAAGCAGTATTACACCAATAGTGAGATTGTAAATTTTTCTAATTTTAAGAGAAAATATATTTGAGTACAGTCCTCAGTACATGAAATTCGCGAAAACTTGCCACTATTTGAAACTTCAAGATCAAAGTCTAGTTTTTTACCAGATTGCCTGATCAACTACAATGATCAACTTACTGGTTTCAATGATCCCTGATTTAACAGGCACATACAAACCATGATACTAAATTTTAAAGAAAGAAAAAAGGAAAAAAAAACCCTCTTGACATTTCTTTAGCAAATGAACAATCCAATTCAAAATAAATGGTTTCTAATTAAGATAGGAAAATTTAGCCCAACAAAACACATCCCCTCACCAAATAAATTCATATATTTTGAGAAGTGTCAAATCCTAAATAAAATTTCAAAGGCAAACAAACTTCAACTGAACAAATTGCTAATCAAAGTCAGCTCTTTGTCAGAGATTATACACATGACACTGGTAAAATAATTTTCCCCTCCCTTTTAAGTTAAAAAGAAAACTGAGAGTATCAAATAACTATATTAAAACTATGCACACATTTGGCCTCACAAAAGTGACCTTTAATCACTACTACATTTAAAAGCAATTCATGCCTACTTCCTCTCCCATCTGAATACAGTTGTGAAGGAATGAAGAGTACTTCAACTATGATTTTCAGAGTACTATTTCTTTGTTAAAATTCATGCTTAATAGGTGAGAGTTTTTGTGAAACATGTGCTAGATTGGGTTATTAAATGAAATTACAAATAAAGAACAATGATTAATCTATACCAATGTAATCCTGGCTTGGGTTTCTGCTATATATATGAATGTACTATAATGTGAAACCATGCAATGATTTTCGAAAATATATTTAGGGAAATATAAACAGGCGACTGCATAACTTTATGAGAAGAAAAGATACGGCTCAAGCATCATAACACAAAACAGTATGAATATATTATCCATAAAGAGCATATACACTTCTATTTTCTAGGATCAAGGAGAAGATAATTTGAAGAAAATGAAGAGAGAAGGAGAAGAACATTTCACAGAGGCATCAGATAGGCACATTTCAAACTATTAAAATACCCTAAATTAGGGGTTCTTAACCTAAGCTCTTTGTAATTGGATGGGAAAACTGCATATTTATTTTCACTAACATCTAGCTGAAATTTAGCACACCCTTCAATTATGATTGTAGGCAACAAACCACATTAACAGTAGCAATACTCCTTGTGACCTTAGCCCCAAAAGAAATCACATATTTTCATGTCACTTTACAATGGTTAGACATCTCAAACTCCTGTTTATGTTCACCATGGCTGCTGGTACACCTACTGCTATTTCATACATCATGTGATAATGAAACAAATATATCATAAAATAAATAAATCATATAACTTTATATAATTGGTCTCCTTTGTAATCCTACTTTATCTTATGTATTTTAAAACATTATTCTGAGAAGCAGTCCATGGGGTTCACCTAACTGCTGAAGGCATTCATGACACAAAAAAAGGTTAAGAACCCCTGCTCTAAATAAACCTAGAAGGGCAAAATTTAGAATGATTAACAGACAAGTAATTTAACTATTCAAAAACAAAACATCATAAATACTACTAAGATTACAATGAACTTATTTTCAGACTGTTCCATGTTGCTCCAATATAAGCTGCTATTAATAGTTTTAAGAAATCACCTTATTATACCAGATCAAAGTCTTGACTGCAGGGAAATAGGACACAAGAAATAATTATTTTGTCAATTTCCAAATCAGATCTCCCTAAAAAAACACACATACACAAATAAGGCCACCAAAACAATTGTAGTAAATAACTCAAAACTGAGAAAAATGATATCCTTTGTTGTCCATTTAGTAAAGCCAAGATAAAAGAGCAGAATATACAGAAAAATATATGCCACACCAGATCACTCATTCAACAATTACAATCATTAGTATTGTCTAAGACCCACACCTGGCTCTCAAGTTCTCCATGACCTGGACTCATTACCAAATGTACCTGTCTTCTGGTCCTCCTTTACACTCATCTTCTACTCTAGTCAGTCTATGGCTACACCATATAGTCATTCCTATGCCCAATCCTTTGCTCTCTTACCTGCAGCAATATACTTTCTTTTTTTATATTTTCTCCCATTGAGTTGGCTGCCTCTTTACCTTTTTGACAAAGTCTTTTGAGGTGCAGAAGCATTTGATTTTTATTTTATTTATTTATTTTTACATGGGCAGGCACCAGGAATCGAACCCCGGTCCTCGGGCACAGCAGGCAAGTGTTCTTAACTGCTGAGCCACCGTGGCCTGCCCAATATACTTTCCACTTATCGTTCAAGATGGTTCTATGCAAACATGCTCTCACCAAGCCCCTGCCTCATCTGACAGCATTCCTGACTACCCAATTTAACACTTAATTCCCCAGCTGTTCCACAATTATTTCATGTATGAAAGCCTTATTATGAACACTATCTGTGTTCACTATGTGCAGAATCCTTGATTCCTGGAAGGACACAATAAATAGTCAAGCATTATGTGGTTAATATGGGTAAGAGAATGTCTGAAACTACTACTAAGTTAACACTCAGCACAAAAAACTAAATCATGATAATTAAGTCATCCCTCTTTTAAAATGTCGTCATTGCCTATAAGGTGGCAGAGCATGATCCCTAAGATATAACACTTCTATTCAATCTCACCTTTCACTTTTCTTTAACCCAAACAATACTAGGGTGACCACTTCTTACCATATACTGAACCCATAGCTGTTAATTTCCGATTTCGAGTCTTTATTTAGTTTTACTATTTCTTCCACTGGAATTTTCATTATTTTCCTAGTTTAAACAAGACTTTCAAGGCATAGCTCAAGAACCACCTCTTCCACAAGTCCTTCCTTCTTCAGAAAATAGAGTATACTCTCCCTTTTCTGAGTTTCCTAGATTGTGGGTATAAATAGTCACAATACTTGTCATCAGGTACTTCCTTACACTATTTAAATGTCTGAATGAGTCACAATGACTAGGCTGAGAGATACTCAAGGAAAGGGAAGCCTGTTCTATTTTGGAAAGATATGTTTGGCTACAGATAAGAATAAAAGATGAAAACAGAAGGTTATAATCTGCAATCCATGGAAGTGATCCTCCTCTGGTTATATAGAGATCAAAAACATAAATTTCCTGGATATTATACAGGTATAGTAATTTGTATATGAGGCATAAGCTAATGTACAAGATCTAAATGATTCACTTATTAAAATACATGCTAGGCCTCAGAGAACCTCTTTGAAGGCCAATTTCATACTTTAATTTTGGGAAGAATATATTAAGTATGGGGGGAGGGGCAGGGGGGCGGTGCTCTCAGATACTATTGTAGGAATAAAGAAAAACTCTCCTGAAAACTTGGTCTCCTAAAACAATGCAGAGAACACAAAAGCGGGAAGACCCAGACCTTCCTTACGCTTAAAGATTTTACAATCTGGCAAGGTTTTTAAATGAGTAATCATAACACAAGGCAGAACATGGGAAAACTTTTTCATAAGAGAGGCACAGTATTCAAAGGTAGCAGATATTATACCTTTTAGGTTTGGAGATAAAGAGAGGATAATGATAGCACCGGACGCTAAAGAATAATGAGGATTTAAAACGGTAGAAATTGGAAGGGGGAATAAAATGTGACCAGAAGCCAAAGGGTAAGAAAGACTATACAGGGGACTACAGAGTCCCAGGTTTCTGGGCTCCTGATCCAGTCTTGGTCAGAACTGGGACAGCCTATGTTGAGTGGCACCTATGGCAAGGAAAGCTCTGCTCACATGTGGAAGGCCTCACATACTACTTCTGTTTCAGGGTGTGGGAGTGAACATGCTGAACACCCTCCTGAAATTGTACCACAGACAAACCCCAAGATCCAAGTTCATCACCTACTCCTACCTTTCTGTCAGATCCAAGCCCTTTCACCTGGGAAGATGGTAACCATACTCATTCCATGCCCATAATGTGAACCTACTTCTGACCGAATATGAAATTAAATGAAGAAAATCTAGACCACAGCATTGGACCACTTCTCTGCATACTGACCAGAAAAGTGTACAGGACCTATACTCACCTTTATTTTCATCAAGTGATGAACAAATGATGATGATCTTCCATCCCTTTGTTTGTGGCAGGATATGGCTTAAATTAAAAACTTATTTTAGACTGGAGTGAAAAGGGGAGTGGGGACTGGAAGGATAAAATGTAACAAAGCATCAATTTCCAGTAGAAATGAGCTCCTTCCTTCTTAAGAACTACTGGCTTTCCTGCAGAAGCTTTAGGGAGGCTGAAGATCTTGAAGATACTTAGAAATCTTGGACCAGTGGTTCCCAGACCTGCTATGAGAGGCCTGAGTATAAGAGTATGTAAAAACAATCTATTCAATGAGCACTGTTGTAGCATCTATGGCTGACTGCATCTACTATCAAAATAGAAGAAACCTACATCAGAGCTCCTAGTTTGTTGCCTGCACAACAGAATTTGGACTTGACGATCCCCATGATCACAGGAGGCAATTATTATAATAAATGTCATAATATTTATAAAAAAACAAAACAAAACAATCTACTCAGAAAAGTAGGAATTATGGGCCCGTGGGATAAAACAATGATGACATGATATGATAGTTGTATATCTGTGTAACAATGCCCCTTTTGTTGTCCCAACCAAGGCATATATAAGGGAAACAAAAAACCAGTAATAGCTTAATAAACAAAAAACTGCTGAAATAGGATACACTGAAGGCACTCCCAGTTTTATGTAGGTGAATGGTGATATCTTTGATATATTTATGCTAACTACTTTGGGGTATACAAAAGGACATTTCTGTTCAAGCCCTAATAATTATGTGGCCTCCCAAATGCTTGGTAAAATCATTTGGAAACCAGAGATCAATAAAGCCAAAGAGAGCCCCATTTAAAAATTTAAATGAAAGAAAATCCAATTTTTGTTCATAACAGGTTTAGAAACCCAAAAACAAACTCTTCCTAAATAATAAGGGGAGCAGGTTAGATTAGGAACAGAAGCTAAAACCAAAAATAGTTAGAGCTCCAAGGGTTGACCAAGAGACAAGTAAAAGAAAGAATCCAAATAAAATTTCTGGATATAACTAGGTCAGAGGATCCTGATTAAGAAGAGCCTATACTCAATTTAGGTAGAAAAATCAGTATCCTAAGCTGTTCAGGCTGAAAGGTTGAAATGTATATAGTAGTTGGGTGACCCTCTATTTGCTGACATGGAACAAAATATTCTACTACATCTTAAGCACCTGAAGTAATTTCTGGCTCCTCTTGAAAACTGTTTTGAGGATTCATTTTGAAAAGGGGCATAAGAGTGGAAGAAGACTATGTATCTTATAAGGAGAAACAAAAAAACAAAAAACACAGAAAGGCAACTCTTATGTGGAGGGAGAGGCATATATTAGGAACTACAGGAAGAACAATGTATACTTTTATTGTCCTCTCTCTGGAATAATAGTTAAATGTGACCACTGAGCAATATACTGACCTAACATGAGCATGGAATACGCACATTCACACCATTCCCTAAACGGCTTTCTTTTTGTAAACTTTTCTATCAGTTAAAACTCATTTAATAGCAGCTATTTAAGACAATAACTAAAAAGGTCCTACAAGTTACAAAGATCTCCAAAGACCATAAGCTAATTTCTCCACAGATACAGAATTTCTAAACTTCAAAATGAGATTTTAACCTTTCAAATTTTGAAATCTGTATTTATGCTTCAGTCCAAATCAAGGAGTATCAGAAATGTATGTCCCATCAAATTGTTTCTAATCACAAGGCAGAATTTTGGTACTTAGCAAGTTCTGGAAACTACCTGACCAGTATTTTACAAATCAGACAGCTGATTTTCCATTAGATAAATAAATAAACAAACAAAAGGATCAGTATATTCCACAGTTCCTCCCACCATGCCTTCAAAAACAGAAAGTATACATACAAAATTTTCCAAGGACTCATGAATAAAAGAAAAAGTCAAGTAATTTCACTGTAGATTTCCTCTTGAGTGATTTGTGTGTACTTTCCTCCTCACCGCATCCTAACAACTAACTTTTAAAGGAGTACATTTGTTATCTGCAGTAAATCATTTAATAAAAAGATTTAACTAATAGGACAACCTGACACTGTTCTTCTGACAGTGGTACATAACAGTTTACTACTTTAAAAACCAATAGGATAAAGAAAACTAAAAAACCAATAGGATAAAAGTCACATTAATTTTCAAAGAAATAAACTTAGCCTCCAAAGAGGGTCACAGTATAAGAGGTATCATCTCACCTACTCCCCAGACTCTAGGGAGAGAGAAGAGCCAAAGAAAGTACATGTAGAGCAGAGAGGTCTCTTGCCAGTAACTTCAGCATGGGAACCAGCTTCTTAAATGGAAAGATACAGAGGCCCTAGAAACCTACTTCACTACTGGCTACCAAGGACTGGTTCTTGATAGTCTAAAACATGCCTCCCTCCCCATCCCCCATTCATAGTTACTTCAATAACGAAGTGGCTGGAGGGAGAGTAGAGAGGTGACAGAGACACACACAGTACCTGTTGTTGAGAATTGTAGTCAAAAAGTCCCACAGTTGCTGCTGCTGAGTCCACAGGTACCTGCGTGCCTGAATAATCAAACTGAAGAGGCTCCATGCCCACATGTTCCATGGGGTCCAAGGGGACACTCTGGGACTCCATGTTGGAGAAATCCTCCACAGGCTTGGCACCATTGGTGCTGGTCAGCTGGGCTAAGCCCTCAGAACCATTCTGATTTGAACCCAGAAGATCCACTTCATTAGCAGAGTTCTGGCAATTACCAGGGGTACGGCTAAACAGAGAAAGTAAAGGGCATTAAACCTTATTTTGAGCAGGGAGGGACACTATAGCAACCCAAGTTAAGGACAACGTCCTTGATACAGATCATTTTCCAAAATACTTAAAAGAATTTCTATGAAATAACTAGAAATCCTTTATGATGTTTATGGTGTTATATACTCTAAAATTACTCCTACTGATTCATAAATTTATATTAACTGTTATTAATCTATAAACTCTATACCAAGGGATGAGGAACAATGGATGACTGGGGGAAAAAAATCACTACCACAAAAAAAGAAATACCAAAATGTAGGTATCAAAATATGTCCCCCAAAAGCAATATCTAGTCTTATTAAATATACAGCCAATGCAAAAACTAGATTCCTAAGGGAAAATTCCACATTTGATAATCTGATTCTAATAAAAATATCTTACTGATTTTCTAGGTACTACTGGCCAATGCTAAAATTGTCTCCTTTTCTAAGAAACCAAAAGAAGCAGGTAATTTAAAAGTCTTACAAAATAAAATCATTATGCAGGATATGACCCTGCTAAGGAGACAACCCTCAAATGTAAAAGTAATGTAAAAGTAATATAATTTATCATCCAAACCAGGATAGTCCTACTAAAAGTAAAAAGGGCACCACTGGTAATTATTCTGGGACACAGGCATAAACAAGGATTTTCCTGGGTAACCCAGAATATATGATCACTCTATGTAAAATGATTGCAGGGTTGTATAAACCCAAACCAGACTAATACAAAACAATGTTATATTGTAGTCAGGAGAGTGCTGCCTGTGACTACATCCAATGCCCTACACCCCTAAAAGAAGTCTTGAGGCTGGCAGAAATTAAAGACACTGTGTTCCTTGATATACATGCATAGCCCCACCCCCACCTGTTCCCAGTCAAATACCACATATCACCACTGCAGTCTGCCTGAGATTCTAGTGGAGAAGCCACCTGTGACTCATCTGAGAGCCCTGAGGTACAAAGACTGCAATTTCTTATATTCACAAGATAGAAAAATTAGATTAGGAATACTAAACAACTGAAAGTTATTCCACAAACAATGATCTAAGATACATTTTAATTTTGGTTTTGGTAATATATTAAGGTAAGATCTGTGTGTATGTGTCTATGCATTACACACATTAGCTTTAGATTAATGTCAAAATTATATAGTCTACTGATACATCACTGACAAGGATTTTCATAGATTTTTTAAAAACCACATGCCGTAACTAAAGGTTGTATACATAAATGAAGAATATTTGCTAAATGTAGAAGACAAATATATATTATTTTAATACTACGTACATTAAATTATGGGGTAAAATCTGGAACCCAATCATGACCAGAGATGGGAAGAGAGGCATCTGTGGAAGGGATGTGATTAAGAATAAATCATTTAAGCTGCATCTCTAGTTCCTTAAAATGAGGAAAAAGGTACCTCACCCACTCACTTCAAAACGAGCTTATGAGATTCAAATGAGATAATGCACAATTTCTCAACCGTTTTTCCCCTGTATTCTAACAAGCCAGAGGGATAGGACACACTTCCATTGGTAACCATGGCTCTGTAAATACAGCCATTTAGTACGAACATGGAAAAATTCCCAAGGCGCCCTCCTCCAGGTGATTCTGATATGTGAGAATCATTGAAATGCTTTATGTAATCATTCTGCAAATTCCAGAGCTCTATACAAATGAAAAATCTGCTGTTTTAGCAAATCATCAGGCATTGACAACTCTTTTAGGAAATTCTACCTTACCACTTAATTTGCGATCTTTGTGGTAGGTCTTACACTAGATCCAATTCTTAAAAAGGAAATGTAGGTGGGGTGGGGAGGTGGGAAAGCAAAACTAAAAATAAAATTAAATAAAAACAAACAAAAACCCACAGACTACATTAAAAAAAATCAGAAGTGTAAAACATACAAACCTAAAATCTTTGACGTCTGCATCAATCCCATTCTGCACTGGTAAACCATTGGTCTTGTCCATCACATCACCCTCCTCCTTCAAATCTCCTAGCTTATCTCCATCAAATGTACCCTTGTTCTTCTTTTCACCTTTGTCGTTTTCATCACTGTCTGCATCCCTTGGGCCCTGTTTAAAAAATAGCTTCAGCTCACTAATCATCATCAACTAATAAAAGTGGACAACCACTGTGGACACCAAACTACACTAGATGCTAATTACATGTTAATTAGACCACAATAGAGTCCCAACCCTTTCAGACATTACAACAGACAACACAAAGGCAGGAACATTGCTGAAAATTTTACCAAATGGGGGAGACAGACATACATTTTAAGTTACCGACTATAAGGCATAACCCAATACTCCATCACAGCATTTTTTTCCCCTTTCTACGAACATTATATCTCTTAGTCCCATTTCTCTAGGGACTCTAGACTCTAACTCTGTATAACTGCAAGTAAACCTAGCATGACAGCTAATAGTATAAAGGGAAAGTGTTACAACTATACAGAATTTTCAACTTTCCCACTGTCCTATGTAAACTCCTCTCTTGCTTTCAAATATTAAGCTAAGGGTGGTCTAAGATTATTTCAACTAAATTATTCTATACTTTTATCTTGAGACATATGCCCTGTCGATTTGCACAACCACTACCCCTGTTCCACCCTATAAGTCTTACTGCATCAACAATTCACAGATCACCACTTATTTTTAATCCTTCAAAACAAGTTAACTCCATTTGTAAAATTCTTTCACCAAGAGTACCCTAAGAACTATTTCTCTGTTGTCTTCCATTACCTTTCTTCCTATCCCATGCCAGATTATTTTCAAGATATATGTGGGAGCATGTTAAGTTGAAATATTGATGCAACAGAACTTATCTCCAAAGTGTTCCAAACTTTGATTTTCACAGCTTGAAAATCTGGGCCTAAAAAGAACTGATGAGGTGCCAGACACGTTCATGCCCTGTCTTCTAAGGAAATTAAGCCTGTCTCCTCTCACCAACATCATAAACTAAGCCTTGGATGTGCCTTGATTTCCAAAAGGAAAAGAAGATTTGGTATGGTGATGCAACATGATACAAAGACTTTTGCAAAAGCTTATCAAAGTAAGCAACCTTTGCATTTATAAAACTAGAAGGAGGCAATTTTGCCTATACCCACCACTGTCTCCCGATGTAAGGAAGAAACAAATAAACATGGAAAATCTGAGCTTCTGGTGAAAGGCAGGATCTAATCATTAGAAGCTGAGCACTACTGCATAGGGTTTCCAACCGTCAGAACCAAATTTCAGTGGCCAGTGGAAGGGTGGAGGTGGAATCAATAATGGAGGCCACAGCAGCAGACATTCAGTTGTGAATAGACTGACAGAGAGCAGGCCCTATAGATGCAAAACCAACAGACACTTTCAGAGTAATTCTTATAGATCACTTCCCAGAAAGGGTGACTTATGGACAGTAGACATTCTTAGACTTTTCAACTGCTATATCTGAAGGCATTTTAACTTTCAAAGTCATTCTGTATTCAAATGAGAAAAAGAAAAAGAAAAAGGCAAGATTTTATGGCTAATATGAAAAAAGGAATAAGAGAAAGAACTTAGAAAAGATATATAACTTGGCTTCATATGGCATCAAGATGGTAAATCACAGCTTTGGCAGCCACTGAGAATCAAAGGAGAATCTTTAAAGTATGAGGCTTTTATTGGTTCAAAAGGAATGAATGATAGGCAATTAAGTACCACATGAGATCCCAAAGCAGAGGTGGGAACATGACAAGGTTCTAAAGACAAATAGATCTTCTAAAATGTTTACAGGCAATGGTTCTCTCCACATCAAAAATCCAAAACTGATGGAAGTTGTATATTTATTTTCATATCCCTACACCAGATAGAGGGCCTGGCAGAAATTCAATTAATGTGATGACCCTTCCACCCCCATCATGACAAAAAAAATTCTGCAAAACTGAATGGCTAAAAGGTGCACAAGTGGTTCAGTGGTAGAATGCTCACCTTCCATGCAGGAGACTGAGTTCAATTCTCAAACCATGCACCCAAAAAAACAAACAAACCTGAATGGCTAAAATAAGAAGGATTCTCCCATCATCTTTATCATCAGAATAAGAGTCCAGGAGGTCGTGAAATGGTCTAGACTGCAAACAACTCTAGCTGAATCAGATACCATTAACGTGAATATTAAAAGAGTATATCACGGATCATCCCACTGTCACACCTAAGTAATCTTGCCCACAAGTCGACAAATAAAATCACTGGTTCAAGAAGAACCATTCAGCCTCAGTTTTTCACAGAGAGTTCAAAGATCTGTAGACACTAACAGAAAAGAAATAGAACAGAGAATCAACATAAAATTTCAACAAGCAAGAAGACTGGTGGCAGGGAAGACTCACTAGCCAAATCAGTGCTCTTTATTACCTTTCCTCGGTGACCCAAAGCAAGGGCTGGCTGAAAATCTGCCCAGACCATCAGTAAGCCTACTGCTCTTAGCCCAAAAACTTAGCCATTGATAGTTACATCCCTGGTTATACTGCCAAGGGCTAGAATGCCTTGGGATTGGCTGAGATCCAATACAGTACTGTCATATAAATTATTGCTAACTGGTTTTCTACTCTGAATAAGCTATTGATGCCTCAGAAGAATAGTATTAGATGGTGAGGCTCCCAAAGGAGGCTTCCATTTCTTGATCTAGATAGTGGTTACAAGGGTGTATTCATTTTTCAGAAATTCATGAAGATGCACATTTATGATTAGTGTACTTCCCGTACATACATCATATTAAAAGGTCACTTAAAAGAAAAATTCAATAAATAAATAATGACTCAATATAATTGGTTGACATGCATTCTGACTTCTGAAGGACACCATAGCACATGTGAGAAGGCATCCTCTCAAAAGTCTGGCTGTTATTAAGAAACATATAGTGTTCAGGATCATAAAAAATGACCTGTTATAGACACGATGACCCTAAAGAGAGAGACTAGGGATATAAATATGTTGGTAAGTTTTTATTTGTTTGTTTCTTTGCTTAGCACGTAAGACAAGGAATTCATAAATAAAGAATTACCAGATGACCTGGCTATCCCATTTCTAGGTATATAATCTAAAGAAGTGAAAGTAAGGACTCAAACAAGAATTTGTACACCAATGTTCATAGTGGCATTATTCACAACTGCCAAAAAATGGAAGCAACCTAAGTGTCCATCAATAGAAGGGTTAAGCAAAATGTGGTATATACACACAAAGGAAAATTAAGCAGCCATAAAAAGGAATGAAGTTGTGATACATGCAAAAACACAGGTGAACCTTGAAGAAATGTTGAGTAAAATAAGCAAGACATAAAAGGACAAATCTGTATGATCTCACTGAAATGAAATAATTTATGGGCAAATTCATAAAGTCAGAAACTAGAATATAGGTTACCAGCGGCTGGGAAGGAGTTAGGGAATGGGGAGTTAACATTTATTTAATTGGTAGAGAATGTCTGCTTGGGGTGATGGATAAGTTTTAGTAATGGATGATGGTGATGGTAGCACAACTTTGTGAATGTAATTAACACTACTAAATTACACATCTGAATGTGGTTTAAAAGGGTTTATATTATATTTGTTATAAAATTTTTTTAAAAATTGTAAAGATACGGAATTCATACCTATGTGGTATTTAAGAAAGTAATGAATCATGAGGCACAGAACCTACATTCTGCTAGCTCAGTTGCTAACACTGGTCATCAGACTTTGGACAGGTCATTTAACAAAACGAACAATTTTGTATAAAATGGAGTAGTTATAACATCAATGAAATAATGAACATATATGCCAAAGTTTTGTAAAGTATGAAACTATTTGTAGAAATGAACATTAGGTAAAGTCATGTATTGGGACGGTATTTTTTATGCAACATTATCAACAGTATCAGATTAAAAATCTTAAATGCCCCAATTAAGTGGTATAACTCAAATACAAGTGTAAAATCCATCTGGCTCTCAGAGGGGCACTGTCATTTTCACTGTGCAGTGGTTCTTTAGTTGGTGTTAAACATATTCTGAAATTTTACAAGTGCCTGGGTTTACCTGAAGAAATTCTGATTTAATTGCTGTATAGGGTTTCCTATAAAAAATGTTATAAAATCTTTTCCTTTAATAAGGACCAACAATTCCTCTCAGCACCTAAAACTGAGAATTATTGTGATTAAGTCAAACATAAGCATCATAAAGGCAGCATCCATATTTTGCTTTGTCTGTCATATATTACCTTAGCACATAATAATACTCAAAAAGCACTATTAGCTAAATGAATGGGAGATACAGCTCAAGATTAACAGCATCTTTTTACTATGGGCTTCCTTTAAGATAAATGTCAAACAAAGCTGTAGTTCTCAAACATAGGTTCAGTGAGTGCTTAAAAGGTAGTCAAGCCCAACCAAAATCTCAAGAGTGGGGCCAAGAAACTCCACAAAGGTTCTGAGACATCCCATATCTTTGCAGAGAATGTGCTCTACTGTTAGATATCAAAGAACAGGGAGAAGAGCAGATATAGGCAGAAGAACCATATACTGGAGAGCTCAGAGATCACACACTTACAGTTCAGCTTCCTCCAAAGACTCACATAAAAGGAAGAATTTTTCAGAGCAAACCTATTAATTCAGAGGGAATTCAGAAGAACCAGAATTTAATTCCTCTTTCTACTGCAGTGACCTCACCACAGCGCTCCACGTGGCAGAAATTACATTCAACGAGATTAGGAATTATCCTCCCTTCTTTCTAAAAGGAATTATTTTCTCCATCTGCTTGACACACTGAGTGCAGAAATCATTAATAATGTTAGCTAATAAAATGTTGGTTTCTCCTGCTCACAATTCTATTATAAACTGAAATGTCAAATTCTTTTAAAGCTCAGCAGCTTTAAAGCTGCTCTACTAGTACTAAAAAATTTCAATTAAAAAACATTAGTAAGTTTGACTTATTGGCCATGTGATCTACTCTTCAAATTTAAAACATTAAATGACCCTTTCACGCCCAACTCATAAACAAATCATTTTAGCATAGTTGAAATCAGTATCAAGATTTGAAATTAGATGAGAATTTGAATTGAGGCCCCACCATTTCCCTCCTAAGGCTCATTTTACTCATCTATAAATTAACAGGGACAATAGCATATCTACCTAAAGGATTATTCCAAAGATTAAGTAAGGCATTTCATGAAAATACAATTCTTATTTTTTCAAAAAATTCTTTAAAGTATTTTGATTTTCAAATTTGTTTCCATATCCTTTCTCACAGAAACATCTACCCTCATTCCAATCCTCCAAGGCTTCAACATTGCTAGATATTTTATGTTTTCACCTGGGAAAGAAACTGCTCAGGCTCTAACCATTAAATTCTTTGTCCCACTGAATTTTCTGAGACATGTGTACAGAATCAAGCCACCAACAACTACCATATTTCACTGAATCTGAGACCATCAATTATAAGACATACCATTACTTTATGTGCTGCTATAAAGGAAACACTATCAATATGGAAAGATGCATCTTAACTTGAAAATGAATAAAAACGTGGAAATGTACATTTTAGAAACAACAGAGCACAGTATATATCAGACACTATAAATAAACATCACCCAGTTCTGAGGCACAGGAAGGTAAGAAGAATGTTACCCTCTGGTGTAGCAACCATCAGATACAAGAGGTAAAAGAAAACATACCTTAAACGTGAAGAATGGTGCTTGCTATTACAGAGACGAAGACAAAAAGAACGATTTTGTAGAAGTATATATATATATATACTGGAATATATATTCCAGTTTTTAGCTAGTCAATGTCTAGAAGCTTGATGTCGGAAGCAGAGCATGAGAACTTCTTGTTCAAAGGAAGCCAAGATCTAAAAGGACTCCACACTATAGACAATTTTTTAATTTGATCCATGGCCTCTTGATAAGTTAATCCTCCAAGGAAATTATTTTTACAGCCATGCTTATCAAACTTTAATGTGCATACAAATCACCTGGGAGTCTTTTCAAAATGAAGATTTCAATTCAGTAGGTCTAGGTAGGGTCTGAGATTTTCTACATTACTAAAAAGCTCTCAAGTGATGCTAGTGCTATTGGCCCAAACTTTGAGGAAAAGAACTTTATATGGTTTACAAAGCATTTTTACATTATTACATACCCACACGGGTTAAAGTTGTTGGGTTTTAATTATCCCTATTTTGCACATGAGGAAATTAAGGTCCAGTTGAGAGTTAACCCCCTGACCTCTATTTGCACCATACTGTACAAAGTCAGTTAAACCAAAGTAGCACAGGTTACCTAAAACAAATGCAGTGAAGACTAGACAAGCAAGCCATCAAACTGTGTGACCCCAATGAAATGCTATGTGCATGTGTGTATGCATCCTCTAGGTCAGACAACAGTCAATCTCAAAAGTCAGAACAAATAGAAAGATCTTTCTAAGATATTTTTTCTAAAAATTTTTCTTCTGCAAGGTTTTCCTTGACACCATAAAACACCAAAATGGAAATTATGATCTACTTTTCTAAAATGGCGAGTTTTCAACCTATCTGAAAAAGATAAGCTGGTATTTCAGAAGACCAATAGCAGGATCCTTAGATGGGCAATTTCATCCTATGGCTTAAAAAAATACAGTAGCTAATCCAATTTTGTAACTACTCTTACCGAAAAATAACCATTGTATTCAAGGAATAAATAAAGGATATAAAAAGAAAATACGAAGACAGAAATCTTGACTATGACTTGACTGGTATTCAGAGTTTTCCTATTATTCTGAACACTACTATAAACTGCTGCCTTGAAATTTCTGATTTCCATGTGGGTACTACCAAAAATGTATAGGGGGTGCTAACACAATACTGTTGTTGGATTCTCCTTATCAGCTTGAGAGAATTCTTATCAGAGAATCCAAAACTACTTAACTAAGACCAAAAAAACTAGACAAAGAATTAAGTTCATATATTCAAGCTATAACCAGGAAACAACCTCACTGAAAAGGGAAAACCACTATATTGTAGGCAGCATTACTTTAGTTCTGAACCACCTTTAACTAGAAAATTAATCACAGTCTGGATTATCTGTTGTATCTAACAATGACTCCTTAGTATTTGCTTTAGGTCTACATCCAGTCCAGAGATGATATTTTCAGCTCTCAAGGGATTAAAATGGGGTACTCTATGGCTTCCTGGAGGCAATGTTGGTGCAGCCAACCAAAAAGTAACAACATATGGGTGCTCTGACCTATAATGTACCAAGTACAACTCTTTAGAACAGTTACCTACAAGAAGCAGATACTCGATCTTCCTTGGCCTCTGATATCAACCCTTTGGCTGACAAGTTAGAGTAAAAAAAAGGAAAGAAAAAGCTCACCTTCAAGAAGATGCATACCATGACAACCATAAGTGGTTCAGCCTTCCAGATCAGAGCTTTGGGTCAGGTGTCATCTAACCAACAGGCAGAGTAAAGCAAGAAGGATAGGGATGAGATCAGCAAGATTCAACCATAAAGCTGATAAAGCAGTTCACTGATTCAAAGATCTACATCTACCAGAGGACTGGACATGTGGCCTGAAGTCACAGATCAGCCTTACTGTATCATCTTAAAGATTCAACTCAAGTAAAAATATAGGATATTTCATTACCCACAACCTTCCTTCAGAGAAGAAGCTGGAACACAGATAAGGAGAATTTTCATTTATCTTTAGTCAAATCTCAGAAGCTAAGTAAATTATGTGGTTGTTAGAGAGCCCAATTTCCTGACCTCATCTATCCTGAGGTCTTAACCTCGTCTGCTCACAATACCATTAAGGTTGAAAAAGCATCAGTCTCCCAAATAACTAAAGATGGAAACCACCTTTACAAAAACAAATACAAGATGCCGAACCCAAAAAGATAAGCTTTTATCATAGAAATAATTTCTAATGAAGTAACTGTTCAAAAAAGTCAAGTCCAGAGTTTTACCTTTCTCCAAATCCTAGTTATTTTTCTGCTTCCTATAAACTTCACAGTAACCCAGGCATATGCCTTATAGTTAATGTTCAAGGAATAGAAACAGATCATGACACACATGACAGAAAATTCAAAACTAGGGCCACACAAGTTCCAATTTACTCCTCTCCCCTCAGCAACTAATTAACACATTATACTGATTTTTATCTTAGAGTAAATAACTGAAAATTGTAGGTAGATTAGAAGACAGCACTTCCTCTCCAAGGAATCTGTACTCAAAAGATGAGCAAATTGTGGGGTCAGAAAAAGAGATAAGCTGGGGATAAGGTGAAAAAAGAGAAGCAGTAACTCCATTCTTCCCATGGGACAAAAGGAAATGGTAACTTGGCTTGATCCTATTCCTCAACATCCAAAGGATAGGTCATGTTCTTCACAAGAAGCCTCTTAGGGAGGTTCAAATAAAAGAAACCTTCTTTTATCTGATTCACAGGCCAATAAACTTTACCTAGGTCTTTGCAGGGTCAGGAGACCCAGAAACAATCAGGTCAGCTTTAGAATGGCTAGTACTCATAACTCAACACAAAAGCCCCAGTTTATCCCTTGATCTTCCTAAAAGTTATTATAAAAATAAAAGATCCTCATCAGGCCAAATTCTCCACTCCAAACTTCTTGATACGGAGCTTGAAGAAATTCTAAGAAGACTTTTGAATTTAAAAAGTTCAATTCACTTCATTTTTTCTGGATTTGCCATGGAGAAGAAGTTAAAAGCTCCAGCCACATGACAAGTGTCAATGTCAACAGAAGCCATCACCTGTGACACGCCTAGAGCTAACTCCACGTGGATTCTGATTACCTTAGATGCCACCTGCTCTTCTCATGCCAACCAAGTCAACAATCACTCATTTCATGCCCACTAACATATTAAAATACTCTACTGGACACTTGAGGAAGCTGCAACAAAAATGAACTACTATTACTCTACAGAAGGTTAAAGTAGAATGGGGAAAATAGGACAAAGCCTCTGCTACTTAGCAACAGATACATGACAATAAAAATACTAAGTAACAAATGCTGTAAGATAAAGATAAGATACTTACAGAGGCAAAACTGCTCATATGATTTGGGGGAAGGAAAATTCCTTAATGATTGCCAACTGGTGGTATCAGCCCAAAAACATTTTAAGAAGAAAGGGTAGAAAACAAGTTGATTCAGGAGAAAAGTTGGCAAGATAAATTCAGGATGCCTCTCATGGCCTTCCTAGCTGTGGCTTGGAATACAAAGCCAGTCACAGAATAGAAAATGAAGAAGACCCAAATGGAAATAGATCTTTGTAGATCTAAAATCTCGAAGATATTAAGAACTCATTTTGAGAAAAGCTATCAAAGATGCTTGAGAAAGACTATGTAAGACTTGAAAAGGGGGAGAAGCTGCTTTACTATTCAGAATCAGAGGAGTAAATGACAATGAATCAGAAAAATACCGAATTTAAAAATTTAACAGAACTTCTAATCTCCTAACAGGTTGGATGTGAGAAGCAAAGATGTTCAAAGAGGGCCAAAGATGATTCTATAATAAAAGCCTAATTGGTAAAACAAGAAGGATGCTACATATCTGGTCCATTTTAAGGTTCTTTAGGTTTTGACAAATCCCTGCTCTTAAATTTAGAATTCTCTATTGACATCTGGCCTTCACTTTCCTTTTTGTTTTTTGTTTTAAACTAAAAATGTTGTTTTCTGGTAGCCCAATGAACAGAGATTTAGATTTCAGTTCTTACCTCACATTTCCAACTATATGTCCTGAAAAAATATTTTCTATTTTTAAAAAGTTTAATTTACATCTCCTAGTTTGTTTGCTGAGCTCTATTTACAATAGAACTGTTGAGAAATATGCTGTAATTAGTTTTATAAATATCTAAGGAAACTAAACAGGCATATTTTGCTTTAGGGGAAAAAAAAAAGAGAGATTATAGGAACAAGTTCCTCAAGCCAACTTACAAATCCTCCTTTTCTTAGACAGGAATCGCCCGGGGATGAGCTCAACACATATTCCACCATGCTAACGCCTAGTCCCCCACTCTCCGATCGTGGGGACAGTACAGAATTGACCTCACTGTTCACATGGAAACTCTGACCAGGTCTTCTCTGCACCATGATTGGCTGGGAAACTGAATGATCTACAAAAAAGATACACAAACATGATACAGTGCAGCCAGAGGCTCAAACAAAATTATGAGTGATGTCTCATGGATAAACCAATGACTGGGAATCAGGAAACCTGCTGTGATCAGTTGAGTAAAAACCTCCTATTGCATTTTTCCATAAGTATGACATTCTAAATAAGCTAAGGAAATGGAACACACCTCTTTTTATCCAAGAGAGCAGAAGAATACTAAAGTTTACATAACTAGTTTATCTAAATGGATAAATTAATGTTTACCCCTTTCAAGTAGCAGAATTTCTTTTTAATGTGTTTTATGGTAATATTACTAAAGCAAAAATGTGGTTTTACTGCCCTCTTAAAAACAACAATATAATTTGATCTTTTCCTGATGACTCACTGTCATCAAGATCCATTCTTAGATTGTGCTGTAACAGCTCAGCCATATTAGCTTTTGGGTTTTCTGTCTCCTCCCTTCCTATCATGTCACTTCTTGCTGCTGTCAGTATTTTGTCTGCCTCTACAAGTTTTCCCCATCCCTCTTCAGTGGTCCATGCCCAAAATTGGATTTGGCCCCAATTAAAATTAAAGACAGATCATCCCATACACAGTCCATGGGGAAAAAAAGAAACATGAACTTCAAATGGCAGGCATGGATTTTCTAATTCCAAGTATGATGACAGCAATTTTAGAACAAGAAGTTACAGCTAAAATTATGGTAATTTCAAATAAGACCATTCCCTTCAATAAAATATTGAAGGTTTGATGTTCTGTTAATTATGTTTTAATAAATTACATCATATAAGCTCCTTAATGGCAATTATACTACAGAAAAGGACATTGCTTGACATACTTATGTCACTGATATAAAATTCATGACTTGCCAATTGCTGAGGAAAGGAGCTCTAAGACAGGCATAAATCACAGTACAGATGCTAGATCTAGATTACCTGATGTTCCCCAGGCACTGTCTCGCCATTGATCACCCAGGAATATTCCTTTTGGTCCATCTTTGCTGGATTCATCTGTTTCCCAAAACTTTTTACCTGGCAAGAGCTGCTGCAAATTAAAAATAATAGATGCTTTTAAAGAATTCATAAAGGATGAAAGTACAGCAGTCAACACTTTCTTTCAGACAAGGGTACTGAAGATGCTCTTGTGCCCTCAAAGATTTTAATCATAGTGTTCTGACTACACAACACAGCTTATGGTCTGAGCACTACTGTATATTTGGTAAAAGTGATAGAGAAGCCTAAGGTGGGGGATGGGGGACACAGATCATACCATCACCATGGAGGCTCAGTTTAAATATCTAGAATTATTCACTGTAACCTATGCCAAGATTTTTAAAGGGGAGAAAAGGGACTAATATTGGAACTATTAGCTAACTCCTTGCTTAAAGGACTCTTATTGAAAAATAATGTACCTACAACTAACTATTAAAACACTTCTGCCTGCATATATACGAACTGACCACTAATTATTAAAACACTCCTGCCTGCCCATGTATGAACTGACCAAACAAAGTTACTCAAGCTGGGGTCCGTCTATTAATCAAAACATTTTCATCACCAAAAAGAGAAAAAAAGACAATGTTGACCAGGCATAACATTAACCTGTTGCAAGATTTTGAAAAGAGTAGAAAAGCTAGTCCCCCATTAGTGGAAGGGAAATAAAATCTTTTTCATTTTAAGAATACTTAGAAATGCCATTAAAGTAACTTCACAAAACATTCCATGCTTCATAGAAATGCAGGCATCTCTGTACCTGACCCAATAAGAGATTTTTTTTTTCATAGGCGAGAACTCTGCCTGCTGAACCACCGTGGCCCACCCCCAATAAGAAAATTTTAAACTTGCTTCAACCAACTTTATGCAAAGTACCTTTCAGGAAAAATACAGTATAGCTTTATACAAGATCAGAGTATTAGTGACCACAAGTACAATCCCACTAGATTTGATCACTGGCTTTATTTGCTAAAATGTACCCTCTTATTTCCTCTAAATATGTTTTCATTTCAACTGTTACTACTCAGAAGGGAAACATTTGGGATAGTACTTAACCACTGCTTTTGACCATTAAAAGGCACACTTAGCAGAATTTCTCAGAGGTACAGACTAAAAGCCCAGAAAGCACACAGCATTTGCTCTCCTTGACAATAAAAAGGTTTACCCTTTTCCAGTTTATAATTCATAACACAATGATAATAGAGGAATAACTCAGCTTTGCTCTCACTAAAATGAAACTCAGCTTTACAAACCTAGTTTCTGGGTTTCTCAACATTATTTATTTTGAGAATAAATCTACCTTTAAGTTATCGCTATAGATCTATCACATGTACATGGGTTACCACCTAGACCAAAGCAGTTTCCCACCCACTTTCCTCTTTGGTCCCTAATTTGTTACTTTCTAATCAAACTACATCATGATACATTTTGGTCTGATATTTAATTGCAGACACAGAGGTTTATTTGAAGATAAGCAGTCAATTCCTAGTGTGCTTCTTGAGTTCATTCCCTAAGGGAAACATAGGGAATGAACACAGTTGATCTGTTAACATGAGGGGATGGAGGGCAGTAAATAAGAGGGAGAGCCCAAACCAAAATTAAGCAGTCGAGTCAGGAAGACAACTTTGTTGTGTCCTAGGACAAATTATTGAAATGACCTGAGCCTCATTCTCTATTTTACTGAGGAAGAAAATTTTATTTTTCAGGTTACTGTGGCAATGAGAGATATTGTTGATTAGTGCCTAGCATAGTATCTGCCACATGGTAAGATAGTAATAAATGGTAGTAGATATTACTTGCTTCCAGTGGCATCACACCTAGGCAAAAATAGCTGTCAAATCCCAGAAGGGACACTGAAAAATAATGTAAATTATTCAAAGACAATACAAGAATTCTTAGTTTTTCAATTTGTTTTTCTTTTGATCCTGAAAATGCTTTGTTAAAAGGTTTTGCACCCTTTCCAACTAACATCCTGAATTTCTCCTGTATTTTTGCAAGGAAAGTGAGCAAACAGGAGTCCACATCAACTATTTCTCTGTGTGCCAGAAGAAAGAATGTCAGCACAAGAGACATCTCATTTGTTGATTAACTTTAAGCCACATATAATAATGAAAAGAAGTCAGAGATGACCAAAAAAATTCATTCTTGTCCTTTAATTTTCTTAAGTGCTCATCCTTCTCCACAGAAACTTGGAAATATTTATTCAAAGCTAAGGGAAAAAAGCATCTAAAATACAAGCCTCCACATGAAAATATAGTCTGTCCATAATTTGTCAAATTGCTTACTGAAAGCAGCAGCCCTTGAGCTCAAGGATACAAAAAATGACTTTGGGGGTCTTATCATTTTTCATTGTAGCTTGCCAGGTTGTCATAATTTTCTCAAAGCGAACAACAATAAAGAAAATAGGTAGCAAGCTACTTAAAAAAGGAGAATCTACTTCAAAGTAGTAACCCCAGATGCAACAACTCTCAAAGGAATACCAAGAAATCCAAGTGTCTAGCTCAGATCCCAAGATACAACTGTTCCTCCCACTATTAACAGACAATATAAATACTAATTCTAAATAGACATTAAGAAGCAACTCAGAAAATACTACAATAGAACTCCACATGCTTTGGCAAAGTAGCAGTGAAAGATCAACGAAGACCACAAAGAATGAAAAGGCAAATTTGGCAGAGATAAAGAAAAAAGAGGAGGGTGGCAACACGCTGATTCTGGAAAGAAAAAAAAGAAAGTAGAAAGTATGAGTTGCAAAGGTGCTCTTCAAATCAGGATGAAATCTAAATACTGAACCAAGGCAAAGAGAGAACCAACCTTAAAGGTCTATGTATTTACACAGAACCTATCATTTTCTCTTTCCTCCAAAACATATCCATCTACACCCCTCAGATGTTCTACAGAACTTTTGAAATTACTCCCAAAGTACTCACACCTTATGCAATCCTCTTCCCCTTGACTGGGCTATAGTGTACTGACTTGCTTCTAAGGAAGAAAATACAGCAAAAGTGACAGGGTGTCACTTTCGAAATTAACTTAAAAAAGACTGTAGCTCTGGTCTTGCGTCTACACTCTTACTCTTTTGCTTGCTCGATTTGATGAAACCAGCTGCTGTGCTGTGAGCTACCCTAGAGAGGACCACATGGAAAGGAAGCAAGGGAGGTCTACAGCCAGCAGTTCATCAGGAACTAAGGCCTTCAGTCAAAAACAAGCCCACAAAGGATGCGCTAAGCCTACTTAAAATTAGGCCTAAGAGTCACCCCCAAGAGAACCTCTTCTGTTGCTCAGATGTGGCCTCTCTCTCTCAGCCAACACAACAAGCAAACTCACCGCCCTACCCTCTCTCCACATGGGACATGACTCCCAGGGGTGTGAACCTTCCTGGCAACGTGGGACTCAGCATCAAAGGATTGAGAAAACCTTCTCAACCAAAAAGGGGAAGAGTGAAATGAGACAAAATAAAGTGTCAATGGCTGAGAGATTCCAAACAGAGTTGAGAGGTTATCCTGGAGGCTATCCTTATGTATTAAATACATATCACCTTTTTTGTAATGGAGAGACTGGAGGGAACTGCCTGAAAATGTAGAGCTGTGTTCCAGTAGCCATGTTTCTTGAAGATGATTGTATAATAACATAGCTTTCGCGATATGACTGTGTGACTGTGAAAACCTTATGTCTGATGCTCCTTTTATTTACCTTTTCGACGGATGAGTGAAACATATGGATTAAAAATAAATAATAGGGGGAACAAATGATAAAATAAATTCAGTAGATTGAAATGCTAGTATTAAAAACAACAACAACAACAACAACAAGAAGTGAATCCTGACAACCACCATATGTGTGAGTTTGGAAGTAGACCTTTCACCTATTTGAACATTGAAATCTGAGTGCAGATCCGAATGAAAAGTTGACTGCACCCTAGGAGGGACCCTGAAGAACAGGACCCAGCAAATCCATACTCAGATTCCTAAGGTACAGAAACTATAGCTAAATTTGGGAGCAATTTATTACATCACAATAGGTCACCAATACAGTTGTAAATACACGGAAAGTGCATTCTGATATTCAAAAGACTTCTTTAGGAGTTTGCTTTCAAGGAATACTTCTTGTCCCATTTCTAATACATGAATCCAAATGTTCAAAAAAGTACTTTTGAATTTGGAAAAAAGTGACTACCTCCATTCCATATTAAATTCTCCCCTATGTTGTCTTACAGCATGCTGTACTAAAAATGACTGGCTTTTTAAATTCTATGAAATTAAATCAACATATAAAGCTTACTAAGAATTAGTAGCAATTATATATTCAAAAGTCAACTAAAATAAATACACCTAAATATTCAAATCTGATCATATTAAAAGGAACTATAATCACAACGACTACTGAGCAACTGCAAGAAGGAATGAAGTTGTAAGGAAAGCAACTAGGTAAATGAAGCTTGAGGACAGTGTGTTGAATGAAATAAGTCAGAAACAAAAAGACAAATATGCCTATGGACTATAATATACAACCTTGGAGAGCTGAAATCCAGAGTAGGTTAAGGTCTACCTACTGCAAAAGTTCCTAAGATTGTACACTTTTACAGCAGTCACAACCATGCCGGAGTTGTAACTGTTATTTCTAAATTCTGAGGTGCTGGCTATTTGTATATAACCTGGTTGTTTCCTGGAACTTCAGGTATTTGTGTTACACCTGAGACTCAGAGTTAGAGCTATGAAGTTATGAAAGTCAGCATTACTCCATACAGTAACTGTTAAAAAAAAGTGGGAAAAGTGATCAGACTTCAACCAGAAATATGAATAAAGCTTGCTCTGGATAAGACTAAGGTAAATCAGAATACAGGGTAAAGGATAATATGGTCTGTATTTTAAAATTTCAACTTCTGTGTGAGACTAAAGGAAGAGATATTTATTTGGTGCAAAGTTTATATATTTGGTAGCACATTATTTAATTTAACTTGTATAGTCAGTTTATTCGAACATCATAGTAACATGAAATCTTGAATACGGAGTGAGATCTTATTGGTTTATATAGGTTAATGCAATAACCCAATATATCCCAGAGTAATTGGGGCAGAAAATAAAGAAGTATTTGCAAAGTCCCCTTGAGGGACTTGACCAAAAGGGGGAAGAGAGAAATGAGACAAAGTTTCAGTGGCTGAGAGATTTCAAATAGACTTGAGAGGTTATTCTGGAGGTTATTTTTATGTATTATATAGATATCTCTTTTAATTTTTAGTTTTTAGCTGGAAGGAAATACCTGAAACTATTGAACAGTATTCCAGTAGCCTGGATTCTTGAAGGTGACTGCATAATTATACAGCTTTTACAGTGTGACAGTATGATTATGAAAACCTTGTGGCTGATGCTCCCTTTATGCAAGGCATGGACAGATGAGTAAAAAAAAAATAAGGACAAAAATTAAATAAATAATGGGGTGGTAAGGGGTAAAAAAAATTTGGGTATATTGCAATAATAGTGGTCAATGAGAGGGAGGGGTAAGGGGCATGGGATGTATGGGCCTTTTCTTTTTTTCTCTTTATTTCCTTTTCTGGAGTGATATAAATGTTCTAAAACTTATAGCGATGAATATACAACCATGCAATGATACTGTAAGTCACTGACTGTATATTTGGAAGGATTGTATGGTGGATGAATATACTTCAATAAAAACTTTTTTTTTAAAAGGAGCTGAATTACAATACAAAATAATGATGTTTTCATTCAATTATTTCAAATTCAACAGCAACCTCTCTGGAGGTAACATCCTCCTCAGCATTGGGTAAAACATTCTGGTTTGCCAACCCACCGGCATAAACTCCGGCAGTCGTTAAACTTCACTTAAGCCACACCTAAATTTAATTACCAAAACTGTAAACATAACTAGTGTATGAAAAGATAGTTCTTGGGCAGTGCAACGGTAACTCAGTAGCAGAATTTTTACCTGCCATGCCGGAGACCCAGGTTCGATTCCTGGAGCCTGCCCAAGTCAAAAAAAAAAAGATGGTTCTTGCTTACCCAATCAAGAACTTGAAAATAAAGACTGCCCTTTGACAACACAAAAAGCAACAGATCACAGCAGAGTTTTACGACATTCAGTTCAAAGAAATATGAGACTATAAAAGGATTAAAAGATTTGATAATTCTAAAGGAAGATAAAAGGAAAAAGGCATTGATCTAACAAAAACAAGACAGTCAGGGAGTCGAGGCAGGGAGTACACCCAGTGGCATGTGTAGACAGTGGGCATATGATGCATAAAAAGTCTATCTCTATAAAAGCAATGAATATATCAGGCCAGATCTAGTAACTTGATTACAGTAGCCACTAAAAACATCCAAGTAAATTCTCTGCCTCATACTCCACTTAAGCAACCTTCCAAGCACTTACCAAGAACTTGGCCCCTTCTTGTAGTTGCACAATTATCCTGCCACTTGAGAGCTATTGTTTGAGAGTTATTATAAATTGCATTTTGATTTTTATATATTAGTCTCTTGTGGTTATGGTTAGTGTAGGCCGATGTGATAATCTGATCATCTCTGAATTAGTAGAGGGGGTCCTTTTCAAGACCCCACAAACTGAGAACCAGGACTTAGGGAGTCTTACCTTCCCCAACAATATATTTTATAGTCTTCCTTGCAATGTCCCGTTAAATGGATTCCTAATTAACTCTCCCCCTAATAGTCCATTCTTAAATCTTAAGGAACTGAACCTGAACCACAGATTTGTAAAAGAATTTTTTTTTTTAAGAAAAATAAAGAAATAAGTAAGCTTATTAATAGGGCTTCTGGGGAACAGAATACAAATTAAGCACTGACTGGATTTATAAGCAATGTCAGCCACTTGGAAAAATTCTAAATTTTGTATGGGACACTTTGATTTTTCTTATTTCAACTAACAAAGAAGATAATACACAAAGTCATACTTGAGCAATCATCAACTAGACCCTTAGTAAGAATCCTTTAAACACAGATATAGATGATGAATATGCAACCATGTGATGATATTGTGAACTACTGATTATATATGTAGAACGGAATGGAATGATATGTTAAGAATGTTTGTGTTTCTTTCTTGTCATATATATATTTTTAATTTAAAAATTAATAAAAAAAAATTTTTAAAACAACTACATTCAAAGTTATTTGTAATAGTAAGTAAGTTGAGAGCAAAACTAAATGTTCAGGGTGGGCAACAGTGATTCAGTGGCAGAGTACCTGACATGCCAGAGACCCGGGTTCAATACCCAGAGCCTGCCCACATCAAAAAAAAAAAAAAAAGGGCAAAACTAAATATTCAACAATAACGTATCTGTGGTTCAACAATGTAAGGGAGCTGGATACAATATGGGCTGAGAACATCAAGAACTCTAGAGGCCTGCATATTTTAAGTGATACAGTGGTAAAGCACACACCAACATTCTGAAATCATCAAAAAGCTTGTTTATGTCCCATTTATATGACATATATCCCCTAAGATTTAGTTTTCTTGTCTATAAAATGAACTGATGTGAAGTTAAAATGAGATATTGTTTATAAAGGACTAGCACAATGTGGAATTCATGGTATACACTCAAGAGTAAGCCGTTACTGTTAAGGACAAATAACCAAGAGACTTCACATTATTAATGGCTTATCAATAAAATGCTCTAATATACTCAGCTAGCAGATGTGGCAAGCACATCATCACTCAGTACAAATCTCATAAAATTAAGAGCCCGAACAAAACACTGCAAGGGAAAAAACAAGATTACGACTTTGCAGAAACTGAGAAAAGGCAAGATGATTGTTAAGGACTTCGGCGTATTTGACCATATCACCAATAATATTTGCATAGTATCAATGAAGTTTTCTGATGACCCCAACTCTAAATTGGCCAAACTACTCTGTACTCAAGAGGAAAAAAATACTGAGATCTAGTTACAAACTCAGTACAAGTTGAAAAGAGCAGAAATTTGGACATACAGCCCTTGCGAGCATGTTCAGATCTGACCATGTTGTAATCTGGCAACTGAAACTTCCAACACAAGCCATATAGCCAATGCAGGAGTCAAATATCTAATATAACTATAGCTGGTAAGAAATGGTCAAAAAAATTTTTAATCTCTAATAAATAGTCTCACATACTATGAAAAGTTACGTTAGGAGAATTTGTACATTAGGAGAATTTGACATCAACTCAAAAAACCTTGCAGAACTGACAGAAATGAAGTATTCTTTTTGTAACCACTGACAGTCACATGTTCTTGTCAAGGCTCGGACTTATGAAAACTGTAATTTTCAGAAGTCCCTTCTCAAAATCTTAATTCCTTAGGGAAGTTATCTGGTCTTTCCTAAAGGGTCATTGTGAAATCAGGAGAGATAATAAACTAAAATTTAAGTCCTTTCCTTTAAATGTCTTTAGGGTAAAAAGGCAGGTATAGCTACTCATTGTTGGTACAATTGTTTTAGAAAAAAAGATCATCTGAGAATTTATACCAACAAAAAAAAAATTCAAAAGAAGAAGAAAAAAATTACATTCAAAGTTATTTGTAATAGTAAGTAAGTTGAGAGCAAAACTAAATGTTCAGGGCGGGCAACAGTGATTCAGTGGCAGAGTACCTGACATGCTGGAGACTGGGGTTCAATACCCAGAGCCTGCCCACGTCAAAAAAAAAAAAAGAAAGGCAAAACTAAATATTCAACAATAACGTATCTATGGTTCAACAATGTAAGCTCAACAAAAATAGCCACAATGATTATGTGTAATATTTACAAACTACAGTATTATAAAAAATATTTTATATTAAAATTTTGAAGTAAAATACAAAACTGCACATGTAAAGACTGCTTCTCCTCATACACCCTCCCTTTTTGGATAAAAATTGGAAAGAAAAATAAAAATTGAAATAGATGGTGTGCCAGTTTGAAAGAATTTATGCACCCTAGAAAAGCCATGTTTTAATACTAATCAATCTTGTGAGAGCAATGGTTTCTTTTAAGCCCTATTCAGTACTATAGGTTGGAAACTTGATTAGGTGATCTCCATGGAGGTGTGATTCAATCAATTATGGGTATTAAACTTAATTAGATGGAGACATGTCTCCACCCATTCTACATGGGTCTTGATTAATTTACTGGAATCCTATAAAAGAGGAGATTATGAGAGGCAGAGGATGAAAACAGAGCCATGAGAAAGCCACAGCAGAGCCGAGCCAAGCCATGAGGCCAAGAGAACCACAAGTCTGCCAGCCAGCGACCTTTGGAGATGTAGAAGGAGAATGCTCCCAGAGAAGCTTCATGAAGCAGGAAGCCAGGAGAGAAAGCTAGCAGATGTCACCATGTTCACCACATGCCTTCCCAGTTGAGAAACACTGAACTCATCAGCCTTTCCTGAGTGAGGGTAAGCTCTTGATGGTGCCTTTGTTTGGATATTTTTATAGACTTGCTTTAATTTGGAGATTTTCATGACTTTAGAACTATTACTTTTAACTTAGTAAATTTCCCTTTTTAAAAGTCATTTTGTTTCTGGTATACTGCATTCCAGCAGCAAGCAAACTAGAACAGGCAGTCACTGGTGTGGAGAGATTATGGATGACTTTTCATAAAATAAACTTTTATTATTATTTAGAATCAATTTATAATAAAAATTGAGATTATGGTGGTATGGAGTTCACTACAAGGAAGCATGGCATTTTCTCTTAAAAAGGCATATCTCACTTCAACATAATTTCCAAAGGCCAAAAGTTGTTGGCAACTTGAAGGAGAATGCTCATAATGTATGTTCAAAATATTTTTAATCAAACTTCCAATTCACTCTGAAAATTGCAGCTTATATAATGAATGTTGAACATATTCAGTAGTTTCATCACAAATTAGTTATTTTTAAATAACTAAGTGTAATAAGTAAACAAAGAAGTTTTCAGCTTTCATGCTCTTTTTCAGTTAAGGAATACGCTCTTCAAATTCTCACCTCCTACTTATAAATCTATTCATTAAGCATTCTGCATTCCTTTTTAATTTTTTTTTTTTTAACATGGGCAGGAACCGGGAATCGAACCCAAGTCCTCTGGCATGGCAGGCAAGCATTCTTGCCTGCTGAGCCACCATGGCCTACCCTCTGCATTCCTTTTAATCACTCAATTATCAGATTGTAAAAGATTATTTTAAAATGTAAAAATATTTTGCTCTGTTTAATTCAAATCACAAAATTGCCTAAGAATCCAGCATAGTTTCTTAAGATAGTTTTGACAGATTAAAACTATAGAGAGTAACTATTCACATTTCTCTACTAGGCACCATCACAATCTGAACTATTTCATCTGGTAACTGATGTTCAAAATTTTTGCCCTACATGGCAAGATTGTTACTAGTGAAAACATACATCTATAATAATGCTTTCAACTGATCTCTTAACTAAATACCTCTTTTGACTGAAATTTAATATGATTCTTTTATTTAAAAGTTTACTTTTTTACACAACTATAATTATATATATATATATTAAAATAAGATGTTTAAAAATATATATATTTCCTTGGTTAGTAAACACTCTTCACAAGCAAAATTTCCACTATGGAGGATGAAATCACACAAATCACTGAGGCCTGACCAACATGAAGTAATTTCATCTTCTCCCCCACATTTGAAAACCAACACTGCTTTTCTGAGTATGGGAAAAATACGAAAGTTTCAGCATTTGAAATACTGATATAGAAAAATACTATGAAAATACTGTGAAGTGCACAGCCTGCATCAGCTATAAGTGGAAATAACAAAAGCAGTACAAAATATTCTTTATCCTGAAATAACTTAAAAGATTTTTAAAAAAGAAAACCTACCAGAAATCAAACTGATACAATTACAGCTTACATTTAGAAATGACTTAGTTTTTAAAATTACAAGACAAATAGCATACTGCCTAATAATAAAGTACAGATTTTTAAACTTCACAGTCTACTACAAATGAAGAGGAACAGTAACCGACCCAGGAAGAAATGAACCTGGGATAGGACTGATCAAGCAGTGCATTAAAAGGAAGGGGAGGGTTAAGAATGGGCGATACAATGCAAAGGACTTTCCACAAAGAGCAAAGGTAGGAGAGGAAACAAGTATGGCAGGTAGGTGCCCATCAAAAAAGGAGATTCATGATCAACATCAGGGAGCATTAAGGAGAGGATGAAGAAATATAACTAGTTATCAGTGAGGCTTTCCGGAGCGCCCAGAAGTTGAACTCTAACCCAACAGGCAACAATAGGAACACCATAATAAAAATTATTTTTAAAATATTAATCTAACATTCCTCCATGAAATGGGGTGAAGGAAAACAAATGGATGCTGAGAGGATAAGCAAAGAGGCCACTGCAGTAATCTAGGGTAATAAAAGGGACCTGCGGAAATAGGGGCAAGGAATGAACCAGCTGCCTCTTAAATGTCTCATACCTTCAAAACATTAAAAAAGAAAAAATAAATACGTACATAATTTGAAAAGTTAAGATTCATATCCTGTTATGAACAAGAATGAAGTCACTAAGTTTTGCTCAAGCCAGTAAAAGCTCTTTTAAACAGGAATCTATTCTATAGAGTCAGCTGAGTGCAAAACCTAGATGAAAATAAGACCCATGTGTGGAAGAGGTAAAGTTTTAAGACTGCCCTGAAGATCTACTGTAGGTTGATGGGGAACAGTAAGAGCAAAAAGAGCAATCAAAGATAGGGAAGAATTTGGTAGCTCTTAAATTTTAGGACTACCACAAATTGGATAGAAGTGCAAACAATAGGCTCTTCAATTGAAGACTACTATGAACTCCAAAATGTGATCTCTTCACACAGGCATAGGGGTTTCTCAGGATTATTTGCATTCAAACAGAAGAACACAATCACTGTCCACCACATCATCCTGAAACCAAGCAAACAAAAGATATCAATCCCATTTTCATAAAGCATGCTCTTCAAAAAAAATTTCAAAACTACTGTTAGTACTCTCAAACTCTTATACCATTTTGTGATAAATTAACCTCTACACCAATCCTCTCTCCATTATACATTCCTTCCTGAATCTACTTTTTTTAAAAAAGCTTTCTTTATTCCATTCCAGTTTTACTGGAATAGAGCCAAGAGAAACATCTTTTCCCTACTATCTTCATAAAACTTGCTGGACTGACAGAAAGCTATGTTTGGAAAATGATGAAATGACCAAGATGAATCACATATTTCCACATAATATAGGAATAAGTATGTAAGGAAACACAGGACTATTTTTTAAGCTACCTATAAATAAGGTTATATATGGCTTGATCTATTGAACAACCATATTTACATTATAAGTCTACACTTGATTACATAAATGATCGTTTTAATAGTCCTTGAGAGCACACTGTGCAAACTGTAACTCCTGGATCACTTAAGAAACCTGTAAAGTTCACAAATAAAACCACGAAAATACCTAGTTTGCTCCCTGACCAATTCCCCTTACCCCCACAGCAGGAAGCACACATCACCCACATCAAAAGGAATAAAATACCATGGAATAAATTTAACGAAGCAGGTGAAAGTCATGTAACAGAAACTACAAAATACTGCTGAAAGAAATGAAAGGAACTTGACATTCACAGATTGGAAAACTAAATATTAAGAGAAAATACTATACCAAGTGATAAATGGATTCAATTCAATCCCTATCAAAATTCCAATGGAATTTTTTGCAGAAATGTTAGAATCCCATCCTAAAATTCATATGAAATTTCAAGGCAAAATGACCTTGAAAAAGAAGAACAAAAGTTGGAGGACTCATATGTCTCCGTTTCAAAACTTAATGCAAAACTACTATAATCAAAACACAGCGGTACTGGAATAATGATAGATAAATGGACCAATGGGATAGAATTAAGAGCCCATAAATAATCCATCACATCTAAAGTCAATTATTTTCAAAAAGGGCACCAAGACCATTCCAGGGAAAGTACAGTCTTTTTAACAAATGGTGCCTAGAAAAATGGGATAATACATGCAAAAGAATGAAGTTGACCCTTAGCTTATACCATATATAAAAATTAACTAAAAATGGATTAAAAACCTAAATTAAGAGCTAAACTATAAAGCTCTTATAAGAATACAAAGAGACAAATCTTTTATCGCTTTTATTTAGCAATGGTTTCTTAACTAGGATAGCAAAACCACAGGCAACAAAAGAAAAAAACAGATGACCTGGGCTTTATTAAAAACTTTTGTTTGTTAAAGAATACTATCAAGGGTTACATGGGTGGTTCAGTGGTAGAATGCTCACCTTCCATTCGGGAGACCCAGGTTCAATTCACGGACCATGTACCCCCCCCAAAAAGACCACGACACTATCAAAAGTGATGAGAAATCCCACAAAATGGGGGGAAATATTTGCAAACCATATACCTGATAAAATACATGGTTTTTATACATAATTTACAAAGATTTATAAATTTACCATTTATAAAGAATTCCTACAACTCAACAACAAAATGATAAAACCCAATTTTTAAATGGGCAAAGGACTTGAATAGACATTTCTCCAAAGAAGATATACAAATGACTAATAGACACATAAAAAGATACTCAACATAATTAATAACTAGGAAAATGCAAATTAAAACTACAAGATACCACTTCACATTCACTAGTATGGCTATAGTAGGGAGAAAAAAAGGAAAATAAGTATTGGAGAGGATGCAGAGAAATAGGAATGTTCATACATTCTTGATAGAGATATAAAATGGTGGAGCCACTATGGAAAACAGTTTGGTGATTCCTCACAAAGTTAAACACAGAATAACTGTATGACCCAGCAATCCCACTGTCAGGTACGTAATCAAATTGAAAGCAGGGACTTATACAGATATTTGCACCAATGTTCATAGCAGCTTATTTGCAAGAGCCAAAAGTTGGAAGCAACCCAAGCATTATTAACAAATGAACAACCAAACAAAATGTGTTGTACACATAGATTATTTGGCTGTGAAAAGCAATGAAGTTTTGATATATATAACATGGATTAACCTTGAAAACATTTTGTTGAATGACATAAGTCAGTTACAAAAGGACAAATATTGTATGATTTCACTAAAATGAAATAATCAGAATAAGCAAATTCATAGTCAGAAAGTAGAATACAGGTTACCAGGAGCCTGGGTGAGTAGTACATGCTTAACTGGTCAAAGCTTCTGTTTATGGTGATGGAAAAAAGTTTCCATAATGGATGGTACTGATTTTAGTACATTTTAAATTTAATTAACATACTGAATTATATATTTTAATATGGTTGAAAGGGGAAATTATAGGTTCTATATGGCACCAGAATAAAAATTTTTAAAACAAAACACACTATGGACCATATAGTCCAATTCTAACAATATTTTTTCATCAACTCTAATGAAGGTACCACAATAAAGCAAAATGTTAATAATGAGGGGTTAGGGGGTAGGGAGGCTTTGTATTTTCTGCATGATTTTTCCAAAAAACTACAATTTCTCTAATTTAGGGGGAAAAAAGGAATCAAGTTTTGATATATCCTATTACATGGTGAGCCTTGAAGGCATCATGTTGAATGATGTAAGTCAGACACAAAGGGACACATATTGCATGATTCCACTTATATGAAATAGCTAGAATACACAAATTCAAAGATAAAAATTAGAATACAGGTTCCCAGGAGCAGGGGGAAGGGGAAATTGGGAGTTAATGCATAATGCTTCAGAGTTTCTGTCTGGAATGATGGGAAAATCTGTGCTGATGGCGGTGAGGGTAGTACAACATTGTGAATATGATTAATTTCCATGAAATTTTATGTTTGGGAAGGGTTGAGATGGGAAAGTTTATGTTATATATATGTCAAGACAATTAAACGCAATACGTGATCCTGGACTGGATCTGAAAATGCAGGAGAAAAGGCCCAAAACGGCCTTCATACATTCTTGATAGAGATATAAAATGGTGGGAGCCACTGTGGAAAACAGTTTGGTGATTCCTCACAAAGTTAAACACAGAATAACTGTATGACCCAGCAATCCCACTTTCAGGTATGTAATCAAATTGAAAGCAGGGACTTATACAGATATTTGCACCAATGTTCATAGCAGCATTATTAATAATTACTAATTATTAATTATGTTGAGGATCTTTTTATGTGCCTATTAGTCATATAAAAAATTAGACATATAACAAAAATTAGAATAAAGACAATAAGCTTTACATCAATGTTAAATTTCTCAAACTTGATAACTGTTAAGATTGTTACATGACCGAATATCCTTGTTCTTAGGAAATGTAATGGAAGTATTAAGTTTTCAAGAAGCATGATGCCTACAAACCATTCTCAAATGTTTAGAAAATAGATAGGCAGACAGATGGGTGGATAGAATGATACAACAAATATAGCAAGATGTTAAAAGTTGGTGGACGGGGGTATGCTGGAGTTCTCAGTATGGGTTTTGTATTGTATTATTTTTGAAGTCATCCTGTAAGTCTGAAATCATTTCAAAATAAAAAGTTTTTTTTTAAATCCCATTCTAATACATGCAACTACATGGATGACCCCTTGATGAAATCATGCTGAGTGAAATAAGCCAGACTGAAAAGGACAAATATTGTATGAATTCATTTATATGAAATACCTAAAATAAGCAAAATCACAGAGGCAGAAAGTAGATTACAATTAGCAGAAACCAAGAGCAGGGAATTTTAATCGGTACAGAGTTTCTGTTTGGGATGATAAAAAAGTTTTGGTAATGGATGGTGGCAATGGGGGCACAATATTCTGAAAGTAATTAATATCACTGAATTGTACATATGAATGTGATTAAAATGGGAAATTTTGTGCTGTTTTAAAAAATAATTTTTAAAAAGCTGGATAAACATATCCTTCAGGAAATTTAAGAGCATTTTGTGGGAGAACTATTATACTTATCTATCAAGATAAAAATGATTCAAATCACCCGCTACTTAATTTCTCTCCATAGCGTCTATTTGGTGTAAACAAGACTTTCATATAGAGAAGCTAATACTTGAAGCTGCGTTTTGAATAATGGCTAAACTCTGAATATGAAGAAATGAACAGCAGAAAAACTCAAGATCTGGAGTAATATAGAGATCTGAGTTTGAACGCTAGTTCTTGATCACTTAACCCATCTAATCCTTGTTTGCCTCATCTATAAAAGGGCGTCGTAACATTGCAGGACCACTATGAAGATTATACATGATGATGTATACAAAGCGATTAGCACAGTACCTAGTAAATCATATATCCTCAAAAATTCAACTATTATTATTTCTGAGCCCAACAAAACAGAATCTGATGTCAATCTTGACATTTATGACCTTAGCTTAGCCTTAGGACTCATTTTCCTTCCTCTCAAATAACCTGTTGGGAAATTCATACAGATAGTGAAATCAATGTCAAAGTATCCTTAAAAATGCTGATGTATTATGATAGTTATTTAGTTGGCTTACTCTCAAAAAAAACATACTGGTATGTAAGAATGACAACATCCAAAGAAGGATGGAGGGAGTAAAATTTAATGAAAAGACAGATTAAACAGTATGTGGATCAGCTAAATCCTGCTGCAAAAGAGTAAGTTTCATTGCATTCAAACATTCCAAGATAGCTCAACATACACAGTATCAAGTCTGTCCAGTCTTTACAGTGCAGGATAAAAGGCAGATAGATTTGGAATGAATGGGGTTCCACACAGGACAGACTGGAAATCAGATTCCAAATGTCAGATGCATCTGCATTCCCAGGGTTAAGATTCCTCCTCCTCTCTTGTTCCCAAAAATGTCCAACCCCAATCCTATAACTATTATGAGATGCCAGGACCCTCCCCCAAACAAGGCTCACCAAGAGATCCCTTCACTTCTACCCTACTACAAGCTTAGGTCTACAAAAAGCCATTAAATAAGATCTCAATCTTCTATTCACTTGTCCCACCTAGCTATGTTTTATAATAAAAGTAAACATTTCATTTTAAGAATAAGGCTTCAGAAATTCCCAACAATCAAATGGTATAAATATGTTAATGCCCTAGGCAACTTTTACCATTCCATCCTGTACGCAAAGCTACATTTTGGGGAAAGGAAATTGATTACACTACTTGGTCAGATATTTTTATATTACAATACCTCAAGTCTGTATTAATTTTTCTGACTTGAGATGTAGTAATATGAGTGAAGATGGCTGCATGATGTTGCTAGTGGACAACAGATCTCCTTCCCCAAACTCAATCCATTTTGGAGTCAACTGAACTATTCTCAAAGGACTCAAACTGCAAGAAATGCCTGTGGAAGATAATTCTGTGGACCCCAGAAGCATATTCACCGACCCAAAAGCCTCCAATTCTATGAGACAATAGAAAGAAGTAGAAAAAAATTTAACAGACTTGGCCTCCACATCAGACTCTCACTTGCCCTGATTCCAAAACTACCACCTCATGAGTTCTAATAGATACTCCAATGCCTTAGCTGCAGGCAGGTGAATTAGTCATGTGACGATCCCAATGAAAAACAACAAAATCTCTACATCACAAGGGCTTAGTCTTTCTAAAAGGGAAACTTTGTGATGTACTCTGGCATATTCTAGAAAAAAACAGGGCTGCTTCTTTTTTCTCTTTTTAAAGGCAGAAATATGGGCAAATCCCAAGAATCTTAGCCCTGAATAGGTCTGGGAAACTATGTAGTATACTATCTTTATCTCGTAGATGGGAAAAGGAAAAAAAAGCCCAAAGAAGAGAAGTATCTGAGCCACAGCTACATGCAACGACTTAGGGTTCTGGTCCTGTGCTATCTCTATTCCAACCATCAAATTATATCTTACTTTGTGTTAACAGTTCCCCCAAATCGCTATCAAATTCCTCCTTCTACAAGCCATTCTGCTATCTCATAATCATGAAAAGAATTCCTATGTAATGTCTAACAAGAATCTATAGCTATAATTCAAACATAAGGTATCTTATTCTTAGCCAATGAACATGGAAGAATTCATTATCACTACAAATAAAGTTCTTTCCAGATTTCCTTTCTCAGGTTTACAAACTAGTCTATTATCAAGCGTAAATTTTTCTATGTTTCAGTTTTCTAACACAAAGATGAAAGGCCAGGGCGGCTGCCGTGGCTCAGCAGGCAGAGCTCAGACCTGCCATGCTGGAGGTCTGGAGTTCGATCCCTGGTGCCTCCTGCCCATATGCAAATTAAAAAAAAAAAAAAGATGAAAGGCCAAATATCTAAATAAATTCATCTATTCCAGAAATAATCATCACTGCTAAACTTCTCTGGAAGCTGTCAAGTTTACATCACATAAAACATTAAGGAAGTTTTTTTTTTTTTTAAAGAATGGGACAAAACTACTTTAAGGTGGCAGGAAAGAGTGTTCAACATACTTTTTGAGGGGAAAAAAAACACAAGCTATAATGATCCATATAAAATTATTAGGTATAAAAAATATCTATTTATACTTCCAATTATATGGAGTATCTCTACATATTATATGTGTCTCTCTGCATACGTGCAAGTATATGTGCATGTAAATGCAGATGAAATAGAAAACTAATGCCAAATTTTTACCAAAGGTTACCACCAGAGAATGGGACTGCAAGTAGTGATGAAAAGGAACTTTTACGTTTTATTCCACATACATCTACAGTAAACGAATCTTTTAAAATAAGTTCTAACATTTTAAAAAAAGGAGAAAAGGTCCATGGTTTAAAAAAAATTAGAAAATTAAATTATGCAAAATAATATGCCTTTCTGTCAAGCCTCTAAAAGTACTTTCCAATTAGAACCTCTCTCCTCTTTACAAATCGATCCGTTCTTGAATATGAACAATAATGCTGCCCTTCCTACAGGTAAAGCAAGTAAGTCGTGCAAGATCATAAACCAAACCAATATAAAATCAGAGCCGAGAAGCCAGTAAGCCTTCCTCCTTTCCTTAAACACTCAATTAACACTCATCTTTTATATACAAATAAAAGATGCAAAGTATGTACCTTTAAACTTTTCAGAATAGTGACATTAAGTTGAATAGAAGGATTAAGCCAAGCAAGAAGAGCAGACAAAATATTTGGAAATAATTTGTAGCCCTAATCCTAAAATATTTTTCTATCTGCTTTATTTCTAGAATAATAAGGATAAACACTTGCACTATTGAGTGCTTCAGCTAAATAAAGCTGTACTTGAGACAACCAGCAAGGTTTGATAGTGGTAATTTAAGTAGCTACTTCCTAGCAAGATTCCTACCAAGAAATGCTCTAAATCTTTCAAAATGACACCAAGAGTCTAGTAGTAGCTTTATAGGAAAAATGTAACAAGAGCTAAGCAGCATTAATTACTAGATAGCAAATTACTTTGAATGTAGCCAATTCTCTTTGAATTCTACAAGTTCATATATATTCTTGAACATAGTTACTGTTCACTCTACTGAGGACTCACAAACATGCACACAGACAAAGCACACATAAAGTAACTGCAGCCAAAATATACTGTGACTGCCTAAAAGTCCATGCAATTTACTTGAACTTCTAGTGTTAGGGTAACACTAAATATGGGTAAGTACTATATTTACATACATAATATTCTTCTCTGCTTCCACATGTTCTGTGCTCTTCTCCCTTGTATCACTGCAAAAAACAGTCTCCAAACCTGCATCTACCCTAATCCTAATACTGGAAGAGTCTCCTCAATTCCTATACCTTCTCCATTAAAGTCAAATAATTCTGCCAATACCGATCACTACTTTCTCTAAACTCCAACCATACATAGAAAAAAAAAAAAACTTTACTTTTTCTGTCTTACTATGCATTCACTGAAAATACTTAATTACAGAAATCTTACTCCGTATTCAGTCTAACCCTTTGCCCTGGGTTATGCTTTCAAAAATTCTATTTTAGGAGGGGGTATAGGAAGCATTTTGTAAACCCTCCTCAAAATATCAATTTACCTCTCAATTATTTTACAAAAACTGGTTTCATATATCTAAAGGCACATGCTTTGCAGTTAAGAGTACTAGATGTGGTAGACAGGACAAATTAATTCATTTCTCTCAGCCATTTCCCTTATCTCAATAATAGGATGGTCCTCAAAAAATATGTATTATTGTATGATTCTATTTATATGAAATACACAGAGAGACATAATGCAGACTGGCAGTTGCCAAAGATTCGGGGGACGGGGGGGGCGGTGATGGGGAGCAACTGCTTAATGGGATAGGGTTTCCTTTTGGAGTGATGAAACATTTTGGAACTAGACAGAGGTAGTGGTTGTATGACATAATGACATTGTGAAGACAAAAAATGCCATTGAATTGTTCACATTAAAATGATTAATTTTCTTGATATGTGAATTTCACCTCAATTAAAAAATACTATCATACTGGAAAAAAGCTATGCATGAGATAATGCATGCAAAATACTTAGCATCTGCCTAAAAAGCACTCAATAATGGTAGCTATTATTGTTACCTTGTGAATAAATAATGAGTAAGGAGTGACACAGGACTACTGTTAGAATGTATATTTATTTATTTATATATGCCAGCCATCTATTTCTGAGAATTATATATGTATGTCATAAAATGGCATTTCTGGAAGAAAAAAATGATTAAAAGAGACTTTTATTGACTTGTCATTTAAATAAAACCCACCTTCTATTAAACTTTTTCTTCAATTGCTCTTAACAAGCCTTCAAGAGATTATGAACTGGGGCTTACAAAATGGCAACAAGGGATTTGGATGACCAATATTTTTTAAAAACTAGAATAAATTTTTTTTTTAATTACAGAAATATACAACACAAAGAGTGAACCCTACTATAAACGATGGATTATAATTAATAGCAAAATTATTTTTCTCAAGTGTTCTTTCAGGAATTGTAAAAAATGTACCACACTAATGCAAGGTACTAATAATAGAGTGGTAATTGGGAACCCTGTATTTTATGCATGATTTTTCTATAAACCTACAACTCTTCAAATTAAAAAAAGAAAAACAACTGGAATTGATTTTTAATGGGGGGTGGGGACAGATTAGAAGCTTGCTATAAATTAACAGATGAAGTCTTCCACCCAATAACAATGTAGGTTTTATTGATGCGCATTGTTTCAATGTTTCAACAGGCACAGGAAACACAAGGGTACCTATTTCTTAAAGCTTCAGGGAAAAAAATAGAGCAAGCCTAAATCCCATGAGCCAAAAATGAAAGGACACTGGACTCTGTGACAAGAAGACAAAATCTTGAAACAAGAAAGCAAAGATCTCAGGAACAAAACACCAAAAAGGTTTAACTTATTAAGTGCCCAACCACAAAGATAGTCAATGAGCATTTGTTATGGGGGAGAGCAATTATCTCACTCAATTTTGAATTCCCAGAACCTAGCACAGTGCCTGAATCAAAGAATATTTGCTAAATCAAAAGAAAAATGCATTTAATGAATGGCATAAATACGAAATCCAAAATATAACAATTTTCCCTCCTTTAAAATGTGAAAGTTTTTAAATATTAGATATACACTATCTAAATAAATTAAAAGTTTAATAAATTAAAGAAAAAGTCAAAGGTTACTACTCTCTAGAACAAGAGTCACAAATGCCCCTAACTGGGAACCTGTGAAATCTCAAGCAATGAATTTAAATGGTATGTCTACCTTCCTTGTCAATACATGTGTTCTGTCAACAAGTAGAATAACCAGAAATTAGATGGATTTCAGCTATCTATATCCCTTTCTTTTGAATAATGGCACCTCTCCTTTTCAATGTAACAGATGAAGATAAATTTTGTTTTGGTAAATCTTAAACATTAAAAAGCAAACCAAGATTACTCTTATTCGTCAATTCTCTCTAAGGGAAGACTAGCTCAGACCTCTGCTTCTGGAATTATTTCACCAGAAACTTAGCAATTTCTCCATCACAAGGGAACTCTAAACAACTTGATCAAAAAAGGCTACTCTAAAAATAGGTTGTCAATATATTCTGATTAGCAGCATACCAATATAAAACTCCCTTCCAGTGCAAAAAGAACCTAGCAACTGGAAAATGAGTCAGAGGTAAGGATATATATATATATATAAATATAAAATTATATTTAAAATTTTAGCACTTCAACTTACAACTGACCAAATGACATTCAATAATTTGTGCTATGTTTTAGTTGGTCTCTAAGACAGTAGGCTAAGGTTAAGATTCTTCTCGTAGTGATACAGCTTTGGCAAAATTCTGTAACATTTCATTCTTATTATGAGGATGGGCCACAAAGAAAAGCAAGCACGTACTTCTGGAGACCGGATTCAGACATACTAGATGAAAAACAACTCCAACTTTCCCTTCAAGACATGCCCATTTTTCTGACACACCAATTCACTTACCTCTCCCATTGCTCTTCCCTCCAGAGCAAGTGCTTGAAAATCATGATTCAGTTCATCCATAGAACGTACCTTGGAATAGAAGAGGGAAAAGCTTCAAGTCAGCATCTTGAATTTTTAACATACGTAACTGTAAACTGTTTGTTTTCCACATACATAACTGAAAAGCTTTTCTATGTTTATTTCCAGATACTGACAAATACAATCATAATAATCAAGTGACTGAGACATTCACTTACCTTTAACCATCAGGGTACAGGAATGCCCCTGCTTTCTCCCCTCCCATTCCCTTTATTTTCAAAACATGAAAAACACACAGAAATATAATCTATTACTTCCAAAGGATCCAGAAAAAGAAAAAAAATTCCATGACATAAAGAGTTATGTTAGATATTTTTTATACCCTTTAATACAAACAACAGGCTGAAGCACAATGAAGTTTGAAAATGATTAAGCCACCTAAACCTGACTATTAAGTCAAAAGACCAAAGCGCCCCCTCCCCAAATTTGAATAACCACTATACAGTTTTGATAAACTTTAAAGGTGTGCACTGCAAACTATATAATCAACTGCTTTAACATTTCTTCATACTAGAAGATCCCCGAGGGCCCCCAGAACCTCAAAACCAGGGGAAAAAATAGAGTAACAGGAATCCTTCTAAACCTTACCTATCATTTAATATACTCCTACCCTCAGTTTAACAATCTCTCTGGCTTCGATTTTTTCATCACCAAGGTCATTATTCCAAAGTAAAATTAACATCGGGGAAGTGTGAAATAGATTGTTCAAAACATTAATAACTGAAAAACCCTTTGTTGTCCACTAATCTACTAGTCTCAGTTATGAGCAAGAAGCCATCTCTGCTGCCCATCCCTGTTCTTTAAGGGTGTAGTCCCTTGTTTGTTCAAGAGGAAAGCTCTTCTAACTACCTGAGAAAGAATGCTTATTGCAGGAAGCAGTAACTTCTCAAACCCTTCCCCCAATCATCACTACTTCCCAAAATAGGTTGTGTACAATTTCTAGCTGTGAGTAAATGCAAAGAAGGTCAAGCCAGGGCCAAGTAAGGGAGAGCAGATAATATGAAGACAATATACCAGAATATGATTAAGAGAAACAACTTAAAGAATTTTGTTAGCATGCTGCCTTTAATACCCAAGAATATTAACTTGCCTGAACCCATACCACACAAAAACACAGTTCCATTATTGAATTAAGTCACATATTTTTAAAATCCAGAGCCAATACTATGCTACAAATGATACACAGTGTAAATAAAACCTTTGGGTTTTGGGCTTTGGGATGCCCACTAAATATGTAAATTTATAAAATTGAGAACAAAGCTAAAATTCAGCCACCTGAGAACATGGAGACAAAGCTTATTAATGTGGTATAACAGTTCCAAAAAGCCTTGAAATAAAAAGTTACGATCACATTACAAAACATTTTTATTATTTGGATATACACACTATATAGATTCCTTAACTGTACAAGTTTTAATGGGGGGGAGGGGGAAAGGGGGAAATAATATATGAAATTATTTTGAAATTTTAGGCTAGAATTAACATTTTCAAAGCACATGAATCAAATGCACAAAGTTCTTTATCTCTTTCTGTGGAACCTAACTGTATAGTTAACAAAAGCAGAGATTCCCTGAAAACTCAAAAATCTACAAATACAAGGTTTTTTCTTTATTAATTTTTAACTTAAAAAATAACAATAAACACATTCTTAACTTACAATCATTCCGTTCTACATATATAATCAGTAATTCACAATATCATCACATAGTTGCACATTCTTCATCATGATCATTTCTTAGAACATTTGCATCAATACAATTCAGAAAAAGAAATAAAAATAGAAAAAAATTCATAATACCATACCCCTTACCCCTCCCTTTCATTGAGCACATTGAAATTTAGATTTCAATCTAAATTTTTTTTAACATTTGTTCCCCCTATTCAAATACAAGTTTTAACAGGGCTGCCAGAAATTCTATTTCCATTTCCCAGGGAAGAACTAGGAGTAAAGGAAGGCAGAAAACAAGAATATGCATATTAATGAAATTCTCACAACAATCAATCTCATGATTATTCCCGTTTAAGAGATGAGAAAACTGATCCTCAGCAAAATGCTTTGTCCAACCATTGTTTAGAAGTAGGAAGAGCACAGGAGGAAACTAGGCTCAGAGTACTTAAACAGCATTGCAAAGACCTGAGGCAGGTCTTCCAATTAAAATCTAATGCTCTTTCCATGTCACCAAACTGGCTCCATAGCAGCCATAGAAATTTCCAATCCCAGTATTTTATTAGGAATCCAGACAACACTGCCTCTTATTTCTGCTGTGAGCTTTGATGATTGTACTGTCTATGTCTTCTTGCTTTTGTTCTTCACTGCCTTCTTCCCTGTTTTCAAAACCCTGTTCTGTCCTTGTAGCATTTTTCATTCCTTTCTGCACTCTCTTTCCACCATCATACTTTCTCTCTTTTGCTTTCTTTTCCATCTCCAGCCCTCCCTCTGCCTCACTTACACAATGAACCATCTTTCCCCTACCTCTGTGTAGCACCTGCCTACCTCCCTAGACAACTACGAGAAAGGAAAGCCTTAATTCTGAAGTTTTCTTTGCTAATCCACAAACTCCATTTTAATCCATTTACCCACAGGTGACTTGATCAGATAAAAACACTTTTGTGAGAATGAAGTAGTTTAACTAGTCAGGAATTTATTTATAATGGGAGCTATACTGGTATGGCCACTGGCAAAAGGCAGTCTCCAGATAAAATTCTTTCTGGGAAACAAAACTAATGATCACAAGAAAATGTTTGGGAATCACGAAAAATCAAATAAAAATATAGATGACTATAAGAAATATTTTAGGCAGGTTACAGAGAAGCTTTCCACCATAAAAAGAAAAAACTGACTTCAATTATAATCAGAGGAAGGACTCAAGTCAAGACAGAACAATCCTTCCAAGTCTTATGTTTTACCTCCTTCTCTATAATTTAACTTGAGTGACATGTTAATGCTACTTTCTAGCATCACTACAGATTCCTTCTTCACTTTTGCTAAATGTCTCTAAGACCCCCTTTCTTTCTTCAACTAACTGACCCTATATATCTCCTTTGGTTGCATGAAACTATTTCCTCTTTTCACTTTGGGCTTCTACATCCCGACTTACTAGTCACATGTAACTTCCTTATGCCCATTTAGGGCTTTTCTGTAGTGACCCCTCCCCATAACAGCATCTCCCTTACCAAAGAGGTAAGGAAAGTTCACTGCTTTGGCACCTGACCTACCTATATTCTTCTTCTTCACCTCATAAGGATATCAACTATATATACATTTCTGAGGTTCCGTTCCCAGTGCCCAAAATCTTCTGCTGTGAGCCTCAACATCTGCTGTCCTGTTCTAACAGGGATCCTGTCCTAATGGTAACCATAATTTAGCACATTAAACTGATATTTCACCCCATGGGAAGTTTCAAAAGCAGAACAGATGAACCCAGAACTAAATACCACATATGAAAAATTAAAATTAAAAAGCATCACTTTATAAATTCTTATTCTAAGAGTCATGGTATAAAGCGCCTGCCCTACCTATTATCTATTGAAAAGCCCTACTCACCTTTTAAGCTCCCACACACTTATCAGAATCATCGATGAAATGCCATATAATTCGTTTCCTCATCAGTAAAACTGAGCTAACGTCAGCTACTTTCCAGGTTGTTGTAGTGATTAAATGAGACAAAATATCCAGTATTTAATTATATAAGTAGGCACTTATTCAACCATATCCACCTCACACATTATTCTTGATAAACTATCCAAATGTTTCCACATATTAATCCTTTCTTTCCCTATACTCAGTAGAGGGCAATTTTTGGTCATTCTTCGTTGTGGTGGGAAAAGGCCCAGAAGCACTTCAGCATTTCATTTCTATAATCAATATATTAGAAATAGCTAGAACACTTGAATTTCTAACTTACTTTCCAAACCTCAGGTTTTCTAAGCACATCCATTTCTCTTTCCTCGTCTCAATTCCCAGCCAAGTCATAAATTCAGAGAAACATCTATTCCCCATTCTTATCCATTCAAAAACTTCCTCACAAAACAAAAAACAAACAAACAAACAAAAAAAAAACCACAGGCCTAACAAAGATTTTTCAGTTCTCATTAAAAAAAATGAAATCTCCATAAGGGCACCTAAAATTCTTTCATTCCTCGGCTTCCAGACCACTGTGGTTTCCTGATTATCATCCTACCACTTTACTAATATTTCTCTTTTTGCCAGCCTACACTGTGCTAAAAAAAAAAAAAAAAAAACACAGACTTATGCATAAAGGAATTCCAAATTGCAAGTTAATGATCTACATGGAACTATATATTATTTTATGAATTATAATTTATCATTTTTTCAAGCAGATATAAGCATTGAACTTCATAAAGCAAAGTAGACACAATGGTAGACTGTGCAGTCTAGAATAAAAAATTTTTAAAAAATGAAAAAAGAAGCAAGTTATGAAAGCATTCTGGTCTAGGCCTTGGCCTTGCCTTGTGATGGCATTCCTGTCCTTGAATTACTGCCCCTTAACTACTCAGTGTCCGTAAAATGAATGCCCCCTTACTCAAGCCAGTTTGATCAGTTTCCTGTTGGTTGTACAAGGACTCTAACACAGACATCAGAGTATCCCTGAGTTGGTATTTATTAAATCAAATGAAGTCCCAGGTATTCTTTCATTAAATTATTTTGTAACCTAAACTAGATTTCTATTCTTGAGAATAAAACTACCTTTACTAAAATATTTATTTCTTTACTCACTGAATCTAAGTTGCCAGGGTCTTTCTCCTCCATGTCTACCCTTGTTCTCCTGGAGGATTTTTTGAACATGCAAACCTAGATCATAACTGCTCCACTTCGCTAATATAGATCCAGAACAATAACAGAAGAGTCGGTGCCAAGAACCATTACTGGAAGAAGACACCAGTGAGAAAAAAAAACAAGGCAAAAGCAAGAGGAACTTGAGCAGTAAGAGGAAATGGAATATGAGAATTAACTTAATTTTAATTTAATCATTAAGGGAAAAAAAACTAAAAAGTCTGGCCTATAGGATCCTCTGCTCCACTACATAGCTATGTTATTAACGATAACAACAACAAATATTTACTGAGACTTGTGTCAAGCCCTGTTCTATACTTTGTATGCTTTATCTCCCTAATATTCTCAATATTCAGAGAGCATAAGTACTATAATATTTCCATTTTGCAAGAAAAGCAAGAAGTAATTATATTTCTATTACAGCCTTCAAATAAAATATAGATCAATCACCAGTCTTTCCTGATTACTAGAGAAAAAAAATATTAACCCTTCATTTTAGCTTAAGTGGCTGCAAACTCTACATGTTCTTAGTGCTCCCACTCTTATTTATCCATTCAGAAGCAGCAATAAACACCACCCATTTGTGAGTTTAGGCACTGTACTGCAGAACAGACATTATTCCATTTCATTATGAGTTCAGAGAAGTAAAATATCCAAACTCATATTGTAGAAGATCATAAGTAGAATTCATCTCCAGGTCTCTATACCCTATTCACTATTCTTCTCCATCTCATTAAAGGTATCCACAAAAGCTCCAGCACATTTGGATTATAAAGTTTTTGTTCCAGCAACTGATTACTGTTATCTTTTGTCTCCCATCCATAATACACAGGATTTTTTTTTTTTTTTACATGGGCAGGCACCAGGAATCGAACCCAGATCTCCAGCATGGCTGGCGAGTACTCTGCCTGCTAAGACACCATGGCCCAACCAATACACAGGATTTTAAAAAGGAAATTAACCCAGTAGCTGAGATTAAGTTTAATTTTCATTTTTTATTATTATTTATCAAAGCAAATACCATTAAGGTTATAGATTATCTAGTGCTTTGATTGGCATTCTGTTATGACGGTTAACAGATCCAAAGGATGAAAATAAACTGCAATTAATTTATCTTAACCATTTGTGCTACCAGAGTACCAGATTACCTCATGTAAATGTCAGCACCTCCTAGACATGAAAGCTATTTAGAAAGTAAAAAGATTTCAAAATCAGTTTTCATATCCTATGATAACAAAAACCTTTAATTATAAAGACTTCACAATTGTTGGTTCTGCCAGTCTCTTCCTTCACAATTTCACCAACTATGATCAAGCTAAAATCAATAGCGGCTCCCCACTGTGTAGTTGTAAATCTCCCTGGCAACATGGACAGGACTCTGGGGATGAACCAGAACCCAGCTCATGGGATTGAGAAAGTCTTCATGACCATAAGGGGGAAAAGAGAAATGAGACAAAATAAAGTTTCAGTGGCTGAGAGATTTCAAACAGAGTCAAGTTGGTTATCCTGGAGGTTATTCTTACGCATTATATTAGATATCCCTTTTTAGTTTATGGTGGAATGGCTAGAGGGAAGCACCTGAATCTACTGAACAGTGTTCCAAAAGCCTTGATTCTTGAAGACTACTGTATAACTATACAGCTTTTACAATGTGACCATGTGATTGTGAAAACCTTGTGTCCAATGCTCCTTTTATCCAGGGTATGGACAGATAAGTTAAAAAATAAATAAATAATGGGGGAGGATAAGGGGTAAAAAAATTGGCTAGGTTGCAATACTAGTACTAGTGATCAATGAGAGGGAGAGGTAAGGGCATGGTAAATATGAGTTTTTCCTTTTGTCTTTTTTTTTTTTTCTGAAGTGATGCTAATGTTCTAAAATTAATCACGGTGATGAATACACAACTATGTGATGTTGTCGGTCACTGATTGTGTACTATGGATGGACTGTACGGTGTGACGGTTTCTCAATAAAAATATTTTTTTAAAAAATCAATAATGTGGCCACGGTGGCACAGTGGCAGAGTTCTCGCCCTGCCATGTTGGAGACCTGGCTTCGATTCCTGGTGCCTGCCCATGCAAAAAAAAAGAAAAAATCAATAATGGGGGTGGGCTACAGTGGCTCAGGAGGCAGAGTTCTCACCTGCCATGCCAGAGATCCGTTTTCAATGCCTGGTGCCTGCCCATGCAAAAAAAAAAATCAGTAATGGGGCAAAGTCATTTTTAATGCCCCCCAGATACTGATTAATTGATATGAAAAAAATAAAAGAAAATTTAAAACTTAGATAATGATAAATCTCATCTTTGCTTGTCAGGAAAGGCAGAGGTTAAGTGTTATACTACTCTTTATAGCCATATATTTAATTGGCTTCTTCCTGGCTTTCTGAAGAACAAAATCCAAAATGGAAAAAAACGTAACTTCTAATAAAATTATTTTGATTCCCAAGATGCCTTACCAAACATGTAAGAGACTACCAGACAACTATATAGAACACTATATCTACATCAAAAGATTGATTATTTCTATAAGGAGAATACAGCAAGAGTCTTCATTAGCAGTAAACTTTCAAACTGAAATATCAAATCCAAGTGATAACAATTGGAAAAAGCAAAAAAATACAACTCAAAAATCTTCATCTGAAACTTCTTGAATCAGGTTGTTGTGTATCTATGGACAGCAGGTTCTTTACCCGACCCCCCTCCAAAAATTTTAATTTGGCATATTTAACACCATTATGGGAACCAGAAACAATCTCACTTGTAAACTGTAAAGTACAACAATCTTTCTATGTAATGTGAAAATTACAAATACTTGTCCACAAAAACAGGCACAGAACTGGCTTTTCTAAAGTTTTGTTAATATTAATTTATTTCAACGCTTGTGTTCAATAAAAGATAAGATGGCAGGAACTAGAATTAGATATTTGCACACTGATGCTCATAGTGGGATTATTCACAATAGGCAAAAGGTGTAAGCAACTCAAATGTCCAACAATAGATGAATGGATAAAGAAAATATGGTATACACATACAATGGACTATTATTCAGCCATAAAAAGGAATGAAGTTCTGATGCATGAGACAACATGAATTCTGAAGACATAATATTGAATAAAATAATCCAGACACAAAAGGAAAAATGTTATATGATCTCATTTATATGAAATAAGGAGACTATGCAAATTCACAAATAACAAACAAATAATCAAATACAAATCCAAACAAGCAGATCAAACTGTCTCACTCATTTAGTAAATAAAAATCACATCTTGAACAAACTTTCCTTAGACTGGACAATTCCGTAAATATTCCGGTAGAGTCCGGTAGAGGGAAAAATAAAATACAACACATAGCTTACCCTGGGTTCTCTAAAACATGACACGTCAAACAAAGAAATAAGATCTAGAGTCTATAGCCCAAAGATTTTAACATCCTTCTCCAAAATCTTTCATGCATAAAGGCCTTAGAAAGACAAGATAGAAAAGAATAAAATAAAATATGCTGCCCATATGTCCTCCTTCAAATAATTACTATACCAAGCACTCCAGCTAACCAAGAGATTAAAATAAAGCACATGAAATGGATAAATGTACTGCTATACAACCATATAATGGAATACTAATCAGCAATAAGGACCAATCTACTGTTATAACATTTATATATACTGTATTAGTCAGGGTTCTCTAGTTGCAACTAGAGAAATTATGCTGAGTTAAAGAAACATATTGTATAAGTCCATTTATATCATATTTGGAAAAGAGCAGAACTACAAGAAAAGGAAACAGATTACTGGTTACCAGTGGCAGAGGGTTAGGGTTAAGAGTTGACTACAAAGAGGAACCAGGGAATTTAGGGGAATAATAAAACTGAGCATAGAAACCTGCAAAACAATATATTTCAAACTGGTGAATTGTACTGTATTTAAATTCTATACTAATGAAAATAGAGAAAAACAAGTACAAAAAGGGTGGATGTAAATGAAGGCAACAATACTTATAAGCAAAAATATTCATTATTGCACCACCTAAAATAGCAAAAATTTAGAAACTTAAGTGATCTATAAGAAATATTATTTAAAATGAGGCCATTAAAAGGAATGAAATATTATATAGCCTTAAATTGTTTACAGAAATTCTGTCATAAGAAAATATTTCAAATGTGATATTAGAGCAAAAAGATATAAAGTTATACTCCCAGACACGTTTTTATTTTTATCTCAACTTGTTCCACAAGATTTAGAATGACTTACAAAATCAAATAGCATCAACTAGTGAGAAAATTAAAACAAATGCAAAATAAGAACAACCTAGTCTATAAAATATATGCAATTAAGTCCTATACAATTGCTAGAAATGAGCCCAAAATTTACCCCTCTGATGGTTAACCAAAACAGGGATACAATCAGTAAAAATTCACATTGCCCATCAGATTAAAAAAAAGAAAGAAAAATAGCTCAGAAGGCAATTAATTATCCCTGTTACATCCAAAGGGAAGACTTCCCCATCTATAAATATATGATCAATTATTTTAACATTTCTTAAAGCTTAGAAGAAAAATACTAGATGGACATATTCTAAAATGTAAGCTAACAATTCCAATAGAAGGTTGAATTACAGATAGTGGTTGGTTCATTTGCTTTTGGCTTGTTTCTTCTGTGATTTTATTTTTTGTAACTTTCTATACTTTCTGAGATGTTTTCAATGAGCATTTATTGCTTTTAGAATTCAAAAATACCTAAAAGGGCAAAAAAACACATTTTATTTGATTTTTAAATCCAATATCAAACATTGTTCCACGTCACCCATAATCTCCATATTTAAAACCTATTAAATTCCCAATAGTTAAAGTCCCTTTCAGCCCCAGGAGGGCCCTGCTACACGGCCAAAGGGTAAAAAAAACTAAATAAAGGGTAAGAGACAAACCAAAGGGTAAGAAACCAAAGGTCATAACTGTTCCCCAAAAGGAGCAAATTAAGGTTTACATTTGCACCCAGCAGTCAGGCAGAATCCTGTAAAGAATTAAACTAGTCACACAAATTAATACATAACAGTATCTAAAAGATTAAACTCTGCCTCTTCTATTAGATCCTACCATTTGTTAAGAATTACTATTTGTGAGGACATACAGATGAAGTTAGGCCATGGAAAGAGTCTTTAGTTCATGTATAATATTGAGAAACACAAAATCACATTCAATGCCAGTAAAAAATGACCCCAATAAGGGGAAATGATTCTACACACCCAATTACTTCTATGTTTTTTCTAGTTTTGCTTTGTTGCTTACCTATCTGCAAAGATGGTTGATATATTCAGATATAAAAGAAAGAAATTCTGGTATGGTAGGCAACAAAGGCAATCTATATCAAAAATCTAACATTTCTCAAAAAATTTCCAAAGGTGAATAGTCCATTATTACTGTTAGGATGCAACCAGGTGATACAGGAAATAGCAGTTCCCTCTATTCAACAGTTCTTCAGCCAGGAGACCTAGAAAATGTCTTCCTACATACAACAGCCTTGACGCCAACCCTCACCCCTTTGTTGCAACATTCTATTGTTTATAGTATGTAAAGGAACAAGGAATTCTCAACAGTTAAGTCTATATAGACAAATCATGGCAACATAATTAAGTTGAGACCAGCTACTGAGTGCATCAAAGAGCTCATTCTGGACATTATAATCCTGAGGAAACATAATTCATAGAAATCAAAACTATATCTGTGGGAGAAGGAATCAAAGAGAGTTCAGAAATCAACCCTCATATCTATGGCCAACTGATTTCGGACAACGGTGCCAAGCCTACAAGGGAAATAATACCTCTTCAACAGATGGTAATGGGAAAACTGGAAATCTATATGCAAAAGAACTAAAGGCAGACCCCTACCTCACACGACCTACAAAAATCAAAGACCTAACTCAAAATGGATCAAAGACCTAAATATAAGAATCAAAATTATAAAACTCCTAGGAGAAAATATAGGAAAGCACATTCAGGACCTTGTGTTAGGCCATGGTTTCTTTAACTGTACACCAAAAGCATGAGCAACAGAAGAAAAACAGTTAAATGGGTGTCAACTTGACCAGATAATGATGCCCTGTTGTTCTGTTTTTGTGGACTTAAATCATCTCTATGTGGAATTCATCTATGGCTGATTATATTTGTGGTTGGCTAGGGGGAAAGCCTTCCATAATGAGTGAGGTTTAATTTAATTAGCTAGTGACTTAAAAGAGAGAGGTCAGAAGGGAGCTCAACATAGCACAGCCCAAGCAGCTCAGCAT